>CM021102.1:241787342-241982546 GCA_007115665.2 Sequoiadendron giganteum
GATTATGAGACTCGTTACTCCATAATTTAAAAACAATGTTTCACTCTTGTATTCGCTTCTAGTAAGTTGTGACATTACTTACTCAATGTTGAAGTACACATGATGACAAATTTTGACCCTTTATAATATATTTTCACCAAAATAGATCAATCATGATGTCTTGCTAAATGGGTCATGTTGTTAATTGAGTTTGACCTTGAGTTCATTTCTCAAAATGAAATCAAAGGTCAAGCCTTAACCCACCATTTATCCGATCCTCCTTCACCATTAGCGTTACCCACCAATGACTCTTTCCTTGATGATAGTGTGTTTACTATATACATTCCTACATGGGAATTGTACTTTGATGGATCCAAGTGTCGAATAGGCTCTAGTGCTAGAGTTATTTTAATTCCACCTGTTGGTAAGCCTATTCCCTTATCCTATCATATCAATTTCCTATGTATGAATAATACAAATAAGTATGAAGCATTACTCACTGGGTTACACACTACTTTTATCATGAGGGTTAAAAATATTAAGATCTATATGGTGATTCACAATTAGTAATTAAACAAATCAATGGTCTCTATCAAACTAAACATGATAGACTCTTGCAATATAAGGAGCTTGTTCTTAATCTATTAGATCAGTTTGAATCCTTTACCATTGATAACATCCCTTGCAAAGATAATCTCCATGCAGATGCAATGGCTAGTGCAACCTCTCTTGTCTCTCTTGTTTACCCTTCTGAATAAATTTTCTTCACCATTCATCCTATTATGAAACCCTTCATCAATAATCAACCTCTTGATATCCACCCCACTTTTTTTGATAATCCATGTGAATGGTATGATGCCATCTACAATTATCTAAAAGATGGTACCGTTCCTGAAACCACCACTAAAAATATCCGTTAGTTCCTAAAAACATTAGCCACTAAGTATATCACCCTTGTAGACACATTATACCAATTATCCTTTGATGGAATCCTTCTACAATGCCTCAAGGATGATAAAATTCACATTTCCCTCAAAGAAGCCCATTCTGATACTTGTGGAGGACATTGTGGTGGAAACACCTTAGTTCAAAAGCTCCTACATATGGGATATTATTGGAAAAACATGGAAAAAGATTGCTATGCGTATGTTAAGCAATGTCATCAGTGCCAGGAACATAGTCATTTGATCCACACTTCTGCTTGAGAGCTTCGTTCCCAAATACCTATCTGGCCATTCTCTATGTGGGGCTTGGACCTAATTGGTAAAATCTCCCCACCTTCTTCTACTAGGCATACATTCATTATCACTGTTACCGACTATTTTACCAAATGGGTCGAAACTATTCCCCTTCGATCCACAACCACTGATGTGATATGCCATTTCTTATTGGAACACATCATCACTTGATTTTGTCTCCCTTCCACATTAGTCTCAGATAATGGTACTCCCTTTAAGAACAATGAGGTGAAGAAGTTCCTTGATACCTTCCATATCCAGCATCAATTTTCCACACCTTACTATCCTCAGTCTAATGGTCAAGCCGAAAGTACTAATAAGATCCTAGAGAAAATCCTTAGGATGACCGTCAATCAATCAAAACCAAAAATATTGGCATACACAATTGCAATATGGACTATGGGAATATTGCACAAGTGTTTCTTATTCTATGGGAAATATCCCTTTTAAGATTGTTTATAGTACTAAGGCTATCCTCCCTTTAGAGTTAGAAATCCCCACATTGTGAATTGCTCTCCAATGTCTCGTTCATAATGACACTTATGCAAAACAACGTCTACAACAACTTGAAATGCTTGATGAGTAACGCATCAATGCTCCTGAGCACCTTCAAGCTTACACTAAATAGTTGCAACGCAAACACGATGTTGGTTTCATTCCTCAAACCTTTACAAAAGGTGATTTGGTTTTATATGAAAGCCAATGCAACACAATCGTTGATTACATCGACAAAGGTAAATTCAGCCTTAATTGGCTTGGTCCCTACGTGATCGACTCCAATATGGATCTGGTGCCTATACCTTAACCTAGTGTGATGACACTCCCCTTCAAGATCCCATGAATGTCGTGCATTTATGTCGTTGTTATGTCTAATTCCCTTTTGAATGTTATGATTTATAAAGCAATGTTGTTGAGGGTATTGGTTTCTATCCTATGGGTTGTCTCATTGCTTTGTTCTTGACACATCATCATGTTTGTATCCCAAACACTAAAGTGATTATTTAATTCATTTTTATAATTACTTTAGATTTCATATTATTCAATCTTCTTCCCCTTTTGTGTGCTATGTTTCTTTATCATAAGTGCATAACATATTTAATCTTAATGTTTTATCTAAAACTACATTCTAAATGTGTTGTAATTTCATCACATACCTTCTATTAAATCATGTTGCCATTAATTAAATACTAAACTATTTAATTAATCACATTTTCATTTAGCATCCACACAATTCAATTACATCATACAAAATATAAATGCATATATATAAATATATCATAAGTCTTTTATACATATCATCATAATACATAGTGTCACTATGGATTGTGATTACCAGATCTCTCAAGATCTAGTACTTGTGTTGCATTAGTAGTAGGGTGTCGAAAGATGGTCGTGCATGATTGTGAGTGTGATCCTTTGACTCTGAGTGTATACTCTAATCCTCTAATCCGCGTGAGTGCCAATCAATGCTCACCTTCTATCTGGTCCCTCTCTGCCCGTACTTGTGTCAAATCTCTCTCTAATATCTCCACCTCTCTTGGAGGTCATGATGGTTTCACCTATGGTGCAGCTCTCACTCAGTGAACCTACCTCCTCAAGCCCTCATAGATTTCTCATAATCTAGTGAAGGGTCTCAAGGTATCTAGCTAGTGCTCCATGATAGGTGGGGGCATGTACTCAGTATCCATATCCTCTTCGTCGAAGGTCATTGGCACTATCTCTGTGGCTGCCGGATGCAGGAACTCTCGCCAACCCTCTGCAGACCCTGAAAAATCAAACAAGAGTCTCATTAGTAACACATTATCATATAAATATACATGCATTAAATCATAAATTAAATACATCCATTAAAATTAAATATCATCACCTATATCTCTTGTGGAAGGTGGAATGTCCACTTGATCCTATGTAGGGGCATATAAGACATGCTCGCCTCCCCTTGATAATGAGTGTTGGCACTTTTTGTTGATGCTAAGCAAGATCTATTCCTATGAATAGGTGAGACCTCTCCCTACTCGTATCAGTCCTTGGATGTGGCACCATCATCCCCACTCAAGGGTGGCTCATCCACTCTCTCCTCCTCCAACTGATCCCACTCATCCTCATCCTCTCCCTCCTAACCGTCATAGTTTGGGTCTGCATCCTCATGATAATCCTCATTGATGATATCTATTAAAATTTTTGCAGCCTTATACCATGTCTCCTCAGCTTTGTCCTCTCTCTCCCTCTCCTCTCCCTCAACTGGTATATGTTGGGCATCTCCCATCAGATCATTTGTGGGGAACACTGGTTCTATGATATGAATAGTATGACTTACTCTTGATGACATAATCTAGTGTGAATCATGCTATGTCTCTTGGCCTTCGTGCGCTCTGAACGGACCTCTTGAATGATGATCATGCCTATGGTAGTATCTGCACCTGTCCGAACTATCTCATGACCCGATCATAGTAGAATGGCCACACTATGTGATCATGCTGACCTACTAGGAACCTAGTCATCTGTAATCTCCTAAGTTTTCTAGTATAATCAAGCCACTAGCGAACAAGATGGTATGGTCTCCATAGGATATCCTCCTAGTCTAGTCAGTCAAATTTCACTCTCCAAAAGTGTAGATTGTTATATTTCCATAATCACCATAATGGATACTCGAATGCTCATGGATAGCCCACTATTGTCAAACATGGGAAGCCCATTGGTCATGTACATGTGATGTGCTCTAAGAACCATACCTGTAGGAGCATGTAGTGTACCATGATGTCTAGCTCCTAGAAAATGAACTGACCAAGATCATAGTAAATAGGTGCTAGAATGCATCGACCCTAGGCATATATTATCTGATGCTCAACCATGCCTCGTACCAAGTGTACCGGTCCACCCTCTAGATGTGTTGCTCACCCATCCAGAAATAGGATGAATGCTACTATGTGCATCATAATGTGCCTCACCATTAGTGCTCATGAAAAAATTAGCATCGATAACTCTATCCATCTTGCTACCTTATCATTGCGAACGAGACCCTCTAAGCAATACTACATATCCGCCCACTGCTCTAGGAAGCACCCTCTCCTCTGTAGCTGCACATGCTCCCCTCGAATAGGGACTCAGAGAATGCGATGGACATCCTCTAGTGTAGTCATCATCTCTCATGTGGGTAGGTGAAATGTGGAGGTATCTACATTCCATCTCTCGCATAATTCCATCAGCATAGCATCATGGTATCTCATCGGTGGTCTAGCATAGGCCCAGTAGATCCCCACTACCTGTAAGTGCTCCATCTCTACTAGTGATAGGGATGGAGTCAAGTCTCTGAGGAAACTCAACTATCTCCCGCCTAACCGCTGTCGAGACCGTGTGGGTAATTGTACAAATTCTCACAATATGTTATCTAAATCATCTAATTTCTTCAATTTTACTCTAATTCATCAAGCAAGTGTGCTAATTTTGTTCTAGTGTGCTCTTTCTATGGCCCTAGACACTTTAGACCCCTTTTGGGACACTTCACGAAGAATCGGGACACTTTGCAAAGAAAAGGGACACTTTGCGAACAAAAGGGACACTTTGCAGAAAAAAGGACACTTTGCAAAATTTTATTCTAGGATCCTAATATACTCTAAATAAGCATTAGATTCATCCTATAATTGAAAAATCAAAACATACAGGTTCTAGAATCAACCAACCTCATACTAGTGGTTTTCACTAGCCACCTGATCGCACAAAACGTTCAACCTCACGGGAGTAAAATCACATGTGCTAGGCATGTTGTAACTCTCTCCTCGTCACTCTTCAACACTACAAAATGTAAATGAGAAATTAAGTGCATTTTTACTCTTTTTCATTTCTTATTAACTAACTCACTTTTACACATGTGCACATTTGTACCTTTTCACTTTGTTAACCTTTTTAGTGTGTCGTTTCTTTAAATAAACATTCTAGGTGCTAGTAAACTCTATTTTTGATGTCATTTAATGTGTCAGACTCATGTTTCCACACCCTACATCATCACTCACCTATCTCTATGAGGCATGGTACTTGGAAATTCCCTCTAATATGTGTACCCTCATTCAATGTGGTTAGATGGCTACTTTGATTCCACCTCCATGAAGCAAGTGGAATCAAGGGGGGCATACATCTACCCTCGAATTTGATCTTTAGGGATTAGATAAGAGGATTTATAGGACTTCTAACAAATTTTTGTTGTAGGATGCGGTTCCTAACATTGTGGTTTTGCAAATAATTACACTAGGGGCTTCATTCTCTCACCTTGTAATGAGTATCCTTTTTATGAAAACAAAGGTGAATTTTTTGTTTTAGAGTCCTTTAGCTTACATGTGCACATAGATTCATATGGACACTAAAGTGGGGGCTAAATGTGTTGCCAAAAAAATTATACCTGTAAAGAAAAGGAAAATTTTGTGCCCGTTTTGGTCCTACTTTCGGTTCCATTTCATCAATTTCCACCCTAAAATAGTATTTCTAGGCCCCTAAGGTTGTTAATTTTGACTTGGAGGCCTGTTATACCCAAGGGATCATTCAACCCCCAAAAACGAATATCAAAACCATTTAGAAAGTACCATTCCAACTCAAAAATTTCTTAGTGTGACTAGGTCACCCAAGTTGGCAACCTAGTCCTTTTTAAGGATTTTTAAGGTTTTAAGCGAGAAAATGAATAATTAATCAAAAATCATGGATGGGTGTCATTCTTAGGTCAAAATTCCAGAAAATTAGCTCATGTTGCTCATATATACTTGTTTTTAGGTCATTTTGAAACTCTCTTAGTCATTTTTTCACACTCAACTCCAAAATTAAACTGCAAAACATCTTCCTCAAGAAGATTCATCTCTCACACAAAAACATTTGAAGCTTTTAGATAGAAAACTAGGGCTTTTTTCCAGTCTTTAAGCTCACTTCACATCCAAGATCACTCATTGAAAAGGTTGGAAATAGATGCCTATGGTGATTCATGGAGAAATCTAGGTTGATGAGGTGCAACTAGCCACCGAATCACTCCTAAAGATTGATTTCAAACTACCTCCATCTTGTACCTTCAACCATTTACTCACTGAAAGTTTAGATCCTATTTTCATTCCTTGTTACTTTCATTTGCAATGGTGTAGGATTTCTAGGGTTTAGAGTCTTGCATCATTTCAAATCTTTTACAGACATCTTATTCTAGCACAATAGAATAGTTTTTTACTTTGTTTCAGGTTTTCCTAGTTCTAGACACAATTAGGGCTATCGTTTATGCAGATTCCCATTTCATTGCATGTTTAAATATAAACTAGGGGTTTGACCAAGGAAAACCCCACATTAGAAACACAAACACATTCTATTTTGCAGGTTATTTTGTAGGTTTGGAGCAAGATTCTCATGAAGAAGCAGAATAAAGACCTAAGGCCTTCAAGTCCACCTCTGGTTTCTCAGAAAAGAAGAAAGGTTCTAGGTTGCCCATAATGGCGACCTAGTCCCATTGAAGCTTTCCAATATTAAAATTTGTAGATTTGAGGACCCAATTGATAGAAATGACTTCCAGAATACATTTCTTGAAAAGGGACTAGGTCACCCCACTTGGTGTAAGTGTTCCAGATTGCTCAAAACCCTAATTTTCTAGTTTTCCAGTGTTTTCCATAGTCCCAGTTTCAGCCCTCTTCGATTTCTAGGTACACTTCTTTGATCTATTAGGTTAATTTACTCTTATTGCTTTCATTTCTATTAAATTACATCTTGTATTTTCCAACAACATAAGTTCTATTAGTTTAGATTAATATAGTTAGGTTTTCATAGTGAAATAGCATCTCTTATGTTTCTTCTCTCCTTTGTAAAGGTTTCTTTTGGTTTGTAGTTGCTCTTGGGTGCTTTTCTCTAACATGGTATCAAAGCCTACCTTCTGCAACCACCTTCCATGCTAAGATTCTTCGCTAGACATGAGTTTCTAGAGGAATTTTGGATAATTACGTCGAATTCACGCATCTATTTGAGCTTCACGATCTCATTTGTTCCATTAATGGTGGACAAACGATGGTAGCCCTTGCAAGAAGGTTCAAGCCTTGAGAACCATTGGATTCTTTTCACTACAGAATTTTGCATTTTTACGAGTCTCATTCACATTCACTTGCAAAGGGGATGATTCATTAAAAGTTGAGGTGCACGTGTGTTTTATTTGAGAAAAGATAAATTATGTTTTTTATGCCACACATTTCCTCAAGTCTTTTCGTAATAACTACGCCTTGACTATCAGAACATGAATCATATCTAGGGGAGAAGACCCAGTTACCGTCCCCCATTGAATAACCGCCACATACATGCTCACTCCACCCCCCAAAAAAAATTTAACTTTGATCCATTACAAAAATTTATTTGAACAAATAAAAAATTACAACAACACCAATGGCTGCTCATAACACAATGAGTAACTCAACAATCATAATAGACAACTAAACATGCTTTTGCATTTATAAAAAAAGTCAACTTGCACATAAAAGGGCTCATTTACAATTTAATTTAAAACATTTACTGTTACAAATACCCCCACTTGTGAAATTTTATCCCTCATTACATTTTATATTTACAAATACACATGCACACTTAATGGTGCTTTACATGACATAATCACAATCTCCTATTAACCCAATGGGACTTGAAATGCACAATCTTCCACACACTCCCTGGCAGATATATGTATTTACTTCATTTCCAATAGGTGCCTGCACAATTAAATATAGGTGTAAGGCTCCCCATATAAACATCAAATCCAAATATAATGTAGAATTCACTAATATCATCTCTATAAACCTACATAATTGGCATCTACAAATTCAAATGTTCAAAAAAATTCGAATTTCAAACTCAACAACCAAATTGAATGCATTCGAATTGCTAAATAAGAGGGGGAAAGCAGCCAGTGTCATTTGTTATCTATGACAACTTATTCTCTGCAGAATTTAGAGCATCGATAGACATCCTCTACACATTCCTCTACAGTTTCAGGTTTGTACTTTATACATTCTACTTATAGTTATTTTCATGAACTATGCATTTAACATTTATATTTATGCAGTGTCTTATTACTTTCATGAACTGTGCATTTAACATTTATATTTATGCACTGTCTTTTTACTCTACTTTATAAGTAAATGATTTTTTTTTTTGTTGTCTTTACAAGATCTGCAAAATGAATTCTCCTAATTTTTGTAGCAATTATTTTATATCATTTAATACATTTCCTTTGGCTATCCAATACAATAGACTAGCATTTGAATACGTTTCATTTGGCTGTCCAATACAATAGACTAGCATTTGTTTATATTTTTATACTTTCCATTGCATATACAACAGGCCAACATACATATATTTGTCATTTTATATTTTGTGTCTCTTGTTCATTCAACAAATCGATATATATATATGTGTGTATACTTTGCCTATCCTTTGACAATGCAAAAACTGGTACTGGTTAATCATTTTCTTCTGCATCTTATTGAATTTGTAAAATAATGTGTACAATGTTAAATTTATATATATATACCTATAAAACACACATTAAGCAGTGTGTTTCAAATTGTAAATGAATATGTGCAACGTTTTATACATTCATTTACAAATTATGTGTCTGTTGTCTCTTGTTCATTGAGCAGACTAATATATATGTCTATTTCCTTTAACTATCCTTTGAAAATGCAAACAATGGTACTGGTTAATCATTTTCTTTTGCATCTTTCATGACCCGTGAAGGGTTTGTTCGATTATTGAAAAATTATTACTGCTTGTTTATGAAATAAATCATTCATCTTACACACATTTTCACTGTGTGCTATTTGATTTTGTTGGCTCATGGTGCTATTTTTTTCTCCCACATTGCATGTATGTATGTATGTATGTATGTATCTATGCATGCACATACATACATACATACATATATACATACATACAAATTTTTTTCTCCCATATTGCATACATTGCATGTATGTGTGTATGTATGTATGCAACCGGGGCGATCAAGGGGTCCAATTTTTGCTCCTATTTAGTGTTTAAAATTTGCACTTGATTAGCGTTAAAAGGTCATTTTCTAGGGTTTTTTTCGTATTTGCATAACTTTTGTGTATTTTGTAGTGGTACCAGTGATTTTCAAAAAAAAGTTGTTTGGTTGCATTTTTTGTTCGTTTGAGCCAAATGTTTATTCTTCACTACCAAGCTCATAAATTTTGCTCCATTCCTCCCATTTTTTCAATTATTGCAACGTTGGAAAGGTCTCTTCAAGCTCTTTAGTGTTACTCATGCACTTTTTCTAAATTTGATGGTTATCAAGGGTAAGGATTTCCAAAAAATGAGCAAGGATTCTAAGGCCCTTACTCCTACTCTTTGGGCTCTATGAAACCTAGGAGGGTAATCTTTGACATGTCCACATGATATTTATTTGATCAAGAACATTTATACACACAGATGAATTCCTATAAAGTGCAAATAGTCAACATTCATTAAATATTTGGCTAACCTTTAAACAAAATACTATCTATTGCAATGAATAAGATGGTACTTCAAATTGGTAGATTATAGTTGAAGATATTTTAAATGATTTTCATTCTCATTCCAAGCCCTTGGTCAAGTGCATGAGTAACTCCTTTATCTTCACAATAACCTAATGAAAATACTAGTGCCTCATCTTGGGATAATGGAGTCACATTTGTAATAACGAGTGATACCTTACCAATTTAACTATGTAATTGGTGGACTATTGATGTACTACTTTGCAGTATTCAACTCATTATGCCTAAAAAAAAAACTACTTATCAATCCTATTCTCTTTCCTCACAAATATGTGACCTTATTTTAGCATTCAATCAATTCTTTGAATTAAAGCAATTGAAGAAAAATGAAAAGATCATTAACCATTTCATTCATAATCAAGAATAAAATTACATAGGAGAGCATATGTTTTAGAACTAACACTTTCATCTATAAGTGATGCTAATGTAAAACTATTTTACAATCATTACATAATAAATCATACCCTAGAATCCTTCCTGATCTATTCATCAATTCATGTATTTACAATTTGCTCCTTCATGAGCTTAGTTTTTTCCACCTAGACCATTTTGAGACCTGAAACTTGAACCCTTGTAACTAAATTTGAAATTCTTTTTATAGAATAAGGGAGCAACAAGCAAAAAAATGAATCACAATTACATTTCATTTGCATTTTAAAGCTAATTTCACTTGAATTTGAGATATTCCCCACACAGCTACATGTAATCATTTGTAGAATAGGGTAAAGCAAAAAAAATAAAATTCACATGATTCATTGAAGAAGACTAACCAAGCCACCAAAAGGCATTGTTAGTCATTGCAACAACCTCCAAAATCCACGTCCATGTCGAGCAAACAATTCTCCATCATACTAGCCATAAGGCCTCCAATTTTGCACTAAGGACAAACCAAACATATGCTAAGAAGGATGAAAATTCCACCAAGGAAATGTTATCATCAAAAAAAAAAACCAGGACCAGGACGCTATCTTGATTAGTCAACACAAAAGTACACACACCCACTCCATGTCCTTACATAAACTAGAGAAACCACCACTTCATCCTCATTAGAGTTCATTAGATTAGCCATGGTGAGAAGGTACTGGCGGTAGTGTGAATTAGTTTCAACCTCACTACCCGATGAACTATTCCAGATTTCAATGGGAGTTATGTCGTCCCATGTACGCTTGGTGATACTGTGAACCCCAATTTCATACTTGCATAAACACAACAAAAAAAACAAATAATTAGATCAATATGCAAGTTAAGACAAGGATTCCCCATGAAATCCATTTGCAATGCTTGAATAGGAAAGAAAATGAAGAAATGAACAAAGATAATAATGAAATCCTATTCTAAGATGCAAACTCTTGATACTATGGGGGAGTTGGTGCCAATTGATATGTCAAAATTAGCCTTTTCCCAACTCCTTTGTAAGCTTGATGATGATTGATCCACTTTGGTTGAATTCCTGCATAACCTAGCTAAGAGCTTGATGTAGAGATATAAAAATGGCTATGCTTGAAGATGTAATTGAGTATAGTAATTTTACTCAAATTTTGGATGTTAGAATGAGAGAAAGAGTCTCTCATTTATAGATTTCAAATTGGAAGAATGGGCAATTTTGAGCAATGTGGGATCATTCAACATCCAATGGCCAAGTGCCACTTGTCAAGATGTGAATGGTTGAATTTTCAGAAAATTTTGATCAATGTGCATGATAAATGCCATGAGATTCAAATTTGAAATTTGAATCTCACATGTTGGAGGGAGAAGGAAATGGAGTTAATTTCACTTGGCTCAAGGCTAAGGACATGTAAGAGGCATTAAATGCCTTGTTGGAAGGACTAAACCCATTTGAATTTGAACTCAAATTTGAGGGAATATTCCTCTTTTATGCCATGTGAGGGAAAATAGGCAAATAAATAAATCAAAGTAATTGATTTATTGTGCAAGTTGAATTCTCTAGAGGATTTTAGTGATTGAGATTAAATTAATCAATAGTTGATCAATTTAATGAGGGATTAGATGATTTGACAATTTTGAGTTAAATTGATGAATTGATTTAAATCAAAATTGAGAGGAAATGATTAATTAAATAAATGATTTTGATTATTAAACTAAGGGGGATAATGTTAGATTAAATTAAAGAAGGTTTAATTTATTCAATTAAATGATAATAATTTAGGGACTAATTAAATTAAATTGATTAATTTAATCAATAGGGAAGAATGAATTAATCAAATAAATAATGATTTATTTAATTAAGGGATGAAAGGTGTTGATAAGTTGAGAGTATCATTCAAGAAGAAATGATGTTAGTAGGATCAAAATCAGGTGCATGTATATTTTCCATGTCTACAGATACTTATTCCGACTTTTTGCCTCCCTCATAGATTTCACTGAATCCTTCTCTTTAAACTTGCATGACTCCCAAAACAACGTTGCTCCTCAAATGATAAATGTTCTTTACACCATACTACAAAGACTTCTTACCACATGCACTCCTCTTTCCCTTTGGAGTTATGAAAAATCCAAGTGTGTCTTGTTCATTTTTAGGGATATCGTAATGGGAGTCAAGAAAACTGAGTCTCCTAGACCTTTCGAATAGGAAGGAAAATACATTGGGTTTACTCATCTTTAGCAAAGAAACTCCACAAACTTTGCAGGACAGAGACAACCCCAACAACATGCAAACCTTATCGACTTATGTTAAATTCTAGCAATAATTCTCATGCAAACCATATGTAACAAACTTACAGAGCCTATGATAGTTTCTCCAGACAAACCAATTGATAATCAATCAACCTATAAGAATGTGAACATCAACTTACCTAGGAGAGAATAACTTATCGCCCTTTCAATTCCTTGACATAGTCACTCACATCATCTTCATCTTGGACTTAAGCCGAAGTCCTCAGCTTATAATTGCATTTTTTTTTGTAAATATGACTTCCAACTCCCATTTATCAAGCAACTTGCGGTGATCCCACAATACTCGTTTACAATTTTTGGGCAAACTGGACACTGAACTGATTTTTTTAAACTAAATCTTCACTTTCAGGCTCCTATAGCGACTAAACCGTGAGGAAGTTGAAGATGATGCAAGCTAGTGATTCATGAAGTTTTTTCAATGGATTCTAAATATATTTTTTCAAAAAAATTGGAATTATATTCCACTTTTTTTCATCTCCTTCGAAAACTAGTTTTTATCAGTAAACAACATTTTTATGTAGTGATGCTCACCATATACAACATAAAATTTTTTGTATGAAGGATTAAATTCTATGTTTTTTGAATTTAGATTTGTAACTACGATATCTAACTAGTTCATTTAGTTTCATAGTGTTTTATTAACTATTTTTTCCTTAATCAAGTTTCGAAGTCAAACCAATAATAATTCAGACATAGGTGGATTGTATACAACATAGATTTTTCTATATGTATCGAAATTCAACTTTTTTTTTTTAACGAATCAAGGACATCAATACCTAGCTTGAACATATTTTTTAATTTTTTTTTGATAATATTCTATTTTTCCACACGTGCAGAACAAAGAGCTTGATTTTTGGTGAAAAACCTACATTCACAAGAAATAAAAAAATAAATATAATAATCAAATTAAATTTAATTAAAATTATGCTTTTTTGGAAGATTATAATAAGTAATACATACTTACAAAAAATAAATTTTAAATCAATTTATTTGAATCCCCAAACGGTAAATCAAAAGTGGTTTTTTATCAGCATTTTGATAGGTGCAAAGGAGACGCCGTTATAGGTATGGTTTAAAACTAGCAGGGTTTTATCCAAGGGGGCTTGGTCTAAGGTCATTTGATCAAACCCTCTTCAATTGGAATCCTTTAAATGGAACTTTTCAAAGCTTCAATCATTATATTTTCTTAAAATATGTGATTTCAGCAAAAATAGGATCTCCCAGAAAGTTTAAACCACTATTGTGGCAACACTACTTGAGAAT
This sequence comes from Sequoiadendron giganteum, assembly GCA_007115665.2. NCBI lineage: Eukaryota > Viridiplantae > Streptophyta > Pinopsida > Cupressales > Cupressaceae > Sequoiadendron > Sequoiadendron giganteum. The sequence goes on from CM021102.1 coordinate 241,801,060, forward strand.
GCTAATAATTAATGCTCAAAGAAGGCCAACACAAATGAGTAGATGATCAACCATTGGATTTTGAATCACAGCTATTAATCTACGAGTTAGTTATTTTATATATTACTTATTCATCTCCTTACAATATTTAATCTAGGTAGAGCCTTTGCTTGTTGGCAAGATTTATGCCCATGGTAGTTGAACCCAAAAACAAGCTACCTATAAGTTTCTCTATCATTTACACTATCATTCTATTTATTCTTAATTTTTTGTATTTTATGTGTTATTGCCTACCATTCCTACAACACAAAAAATACTTTGCTCAATAGAATTAAAACATCAAAATCAGGAAATCTTAAAATTATGAACTATTCCTACTTTTATTCAATAAGTTGAACTGCAACTAAGTATTTAACTCCACAATAGACACTAACCCATAAAGGATAATGAAGGATACATATTTACACATAAAATGAAAACAACAACAAACAATAGAAATTCACCCATACAATGCAAATATGTAAACCACTATAGAACAACACTATAAAAGACATACAACCTTCTGACATTTCCCATTTTCTTTGATCTAATTTTCATTTTCATTCAATAAATTCACATGGAATTGCAATGCATCATTGCACACAATAGAAATTAACTATAAAAATGCAAATGTTTCATGGCTTCTACTCTTTTTTCATATGGCTAACCTCTCATATTTTCTCTTTCTGTGCATCAATAGCATTCTAATAATACACATAGTGTGCCAATTATCTTTAATGTCAATAGACACTAATGTAGCTCTTTTTAATGGAATTTTCTATAAACTTCAAACCCTTGCAGTGTTTATTCAATTCCTTATACTTCTCCTCAAAGGATGAGAACTACAAAAAATGTTGTTGCACTGTCATTTCGGCATTCTTTACTGGCTTGCATAGATTTTTTGATGAGGCACATATCTCTCGATGTTCACAGGATCAACGTCTTATACGTTCAAAGCAAAATAAAACCTAATTGTAGCTTCATACCTCTACAAAATCCATGTCTACTAAGAAGGTTTATATATATCATATTCAAGGCCAAAAACAAGTGGTTTGTAAGTTGCTATATCTTGTTCGCACTCATTTTCCACATTGTTTATTCATTTTCTCAGAAAAACTAATCAACCTGAAAATTGTATCTCCTACTAGGAAAAATTTATATCATGTTCGAAATAAGAAACAAGCCATTTATAAGTTTTAACATCATTTACACAGTTATGTTCTACATTTTCTTTTCTTTTTCCTCTTTCACTACCTTTACCGCTCATTGTTTCCTATTTAGTTCTAGAGTTAACACCATAATTCATCAATGCTTGCTTCTTTACTGCCAACAACTAACAAAGCATCTAATGCACTCAAATGCACTCCCCATCAATGGATCTAGGTATCAAGATCCTATCCTTCCTTCCCCCTTAGAAGCTTTGAAAAGGATATTTGTACCAAATTTTCCATTTTCACTGTCTTCTATAATAAACAATTTCTCTTTCTAATATTTACATGTTTTATGCTTTCAACTATTACTTGCATAAGTTTCAGATTGCTATTTTAATCTCTTCATGTAGTTACCTATATCAATGAAGTTCAATGAGGAGTCTCAATTACTGTTGATTGACATCCATGCAACTATAATCACAATAAATTTATCATTTCCACATACATCAAGTTCACTAATTCTATGTACATAGAACTATTTGGACTCACATCAATTATACATTATATTATTCATCGTAATCTATCAGATATGAAATTTCTTATACACGGTACTTAGATTGGCATATTTATTCTGATTTTGATACAAATACTTTAAGCCCATACAAAGTTCATTTGACTTCATTTTCATCATGGCCAGTACTATTTTCCTCATGTTTTTCCTATTCTCCTAGTTTGTTTTAATAATGCTAATGAATCTAACAAGCTTTGCCATTGGTAATATTTGATGGGTTTGTTGATGTGCTTGTCTCTTCGCATGCACTCTTTATTGTGACACTATGTAGTATTGTATTTTGCTATACTTATTTATTAAATAAAAGTTAAATTTACGGCCAAGTAATTAGAAAATGCTCAAAATCTTAAAAAAAAAAAATCTATGTCTATTGTAGTGCGAGTGTAAAAAGAAGGCGTTCCTGAGACTATATATTAATACTTTAAAATTTGACCAAAAAAATTACAACTACCTAAATTTATACTTACTTTTCAACCATGTCTTAAAAACAATTATTAATAGTTAAATAATATTTCCAACAGTGAATTTCCAAATGTTCTCAATAGTTGAGTGCATTAGCTTACTTTAAATTAAAAAGACATAGAATTATTAAAAATTTACATTCTATTTTCAAACTAATATATTTCTAAGAGAAAACATTAAGTGTTTAGAATAGAGCATTGATTAGTTAAATGGTACAAATAACGAACCAAAACACGTTCAATTTTAATCCATGGAACTAATAGTGATTTGTTTGTCTACGATAAATAGTATAAAAAATTAATGAAAAAATTAGTAAACATAAATGAAACAAACCAAAATTATTTACATTTGCTTGCAAAACTATTTAGTTCTTATCAAGGATTGACCTTAAATCAAATTAAACACAACAAAAAGAAACTAGACTTATTTATTTTCAATAGTCTGCCAAAAAAGTTAAGATAATGCAAACTAACCTGTAATAGTATTGCTCGGTAACAACTTATTAAGTTTTACATTTATTGCTCTTTGCGCATCACATTTTTATCATACCTTTACATATTTTTTGATGTATTTTCAAACTTTAATTGAATAATTAAAAATGTAAGCATTTATTTTGTTACACCAATTGGTCGAATTATTATTATTGCAATATATCAATATAGATATGAGTAGAATAATAATTACACTTCTTAAGTTTAATTATATATATTCTTTCACCTCGCCTTGGTCAATCTTCGAGTTTGGTCTAAATTGAATTCACTTGCACTCTATTTTGAAGACTCTTAATTAATGTTTTCTACATCTTACTTTCACAATTAATAGAAATTGGTTAATTTATTTTTAAAATGAATATTAAAATTAGTATCTACTTTCAAGAATAATTTGCAAATAATTTTTATATGTTTACAATAATTTGCTTGCAAAATTTATATTCACAGCCCTAATTTTCAATTACTTTGAACAACTTATACGAAGTATAAAATAATCTAAATAGCTTATGTTTAATTCAAGGACAAATGATCATTTCTTTAAAATATCTTTCAAAAGTTCATTCTTCAAGTGTTTTTTAGTTTTAGTTATTTCCAAAATAGATAGTATGCTTCCTACGGTTAAATAGGGAAATAAATATATATAACTATCATCTATAAATGAAATTTACCTTTATACATATGCATCTAAACATGCATATGAACAATAAATTGCCTGCATATCTCACGCTATTTCAAGATCATTAATTCTTTCTTTATTCACTACATAATTAAATATGGCCACTTAAGATGTATAGCTTACAAAAATGAGTCATACATCTACCCACAACATTTGCCTACTCATCGATTACGATTACAAGACCAATTCTAAATGACGAACAGGCTTCACAAGGGAAAATATGCATAGCCGAGATCTATACTAACAAAAATTCTATCTGCTCATTGACTTATGCTATGAACAAACTGATTAGGACAACCTCCTTTTCATGTCGATAATATAATACGTTATTTGTTCGCCCTTGCTCCTCAATCAAACGTTCTTAATATTTTCTTTTGTTGCTCAAAAGCACAACTACCTATGACTCGATTCCTCTCCTCTTTCTTTTTTTGTGGTGTACATATATAAGCACATATGTATGCATATGTGTCTATATATGTATGTATATGTATGTGCATATATATATATATATACACACATTTAAATAACTTGTTTTCCAATGTCATATCGTCATGCTTTATGCCATTCCGTCATGAGAACTATTCCACGTTATGCAAACACCTCCAACCACAACTATCATATCAACTTCAAATATCACAAACATAGTTTTTACTCCCTTGCACAGACTCCCAACTCTTCAGAGCACTTGTTTAAGATAGTCATCATTACATTTTTATGATCCTTCCTTCATTATGTATAGATTTTCATTTTAATAATCCTTCACCCTTATTATTTTACTATGCCACAACCTTTACCGTTGCCTCGCGCCATATTACCTTACCTCCCTATTTAAAACATCTAATCCAGACTATTTCTTTCATCATAAAAATATAAAAATATGTATATCGCGTCTATATGACATCATTCCACCACTAGTTGGATGATGACATCTTGCATAATATTTTTTATTTTTTATTGTCTTAACATAAAGAAGTTTATCCTACAAATATACAATTACAATTTATTTTTTCATCGGATGTTAAAAAAAATTCGGAAAGCGCGGGAACCATGTGAAGGCCAAAAAGGACTCCTAAATTTGGTCTGCTATTGGTGAGAAATTTAAGAACATGCGAAATAATATTCGAAATTTTGTCGCCGATGTTCGTGCAGAGTACGGAAGCGTAAAGTCATTTAAAACCAACGGCAAATATTGTTGTGGGCCATATCATCTTTGCCAATGTATTCTCAAGTTATTGTGTGAAACAGAAATTGGCCGAAAAATGTTACTCTCGAATTAAGTCAGTGGACTCAAATCCCTTCGGTTACGGAGACAACTGATTTTATCTGCGCCATTTTCAATTTTTTTGTTGGAACTTTTAGGTGAATATGGGTGGGATAAAAGAATAAAGATGCCGCGTCCACTCAAGACTTCTCTATAATTTTCTATATATATGTTTTTCAAAGAGATTTGGAGAAATATGTTAATTGAGGAAAACGTTGGAGTTAACATGCTAAGAAACATCTAAGAAATGCTCTATCACATAATTACTCTATTATTTATAGGTATAGGTAAGGTCAATCGATGTAGTATAATCCTTCATGCCTCTCATGTGCATTACAAACACCGTAATAATCGCAACGTGATAACGTGCATATAACCATATTTTCAACCGCTAGGGTCAAGATTCCTCGTTTGCTACACAGGCTAATTTTCTATATAAGAGAGCTCAAAGCCATTGTATATCATATACCCATTGCACGCTTACTCTCAGCGAGAATGGCTAGCACGCAAGCCTTACAGCCATTTCTTCTTTTACTTGCTTTCTTTCTCTTCAACTTGGTAATGGCGATATCAGTTAGAACTTCTGAAAATTTGACGAAAGCTGAAAATGGCGTTAAATATCATGTCGAGAAGCAGGAACTTGTAGTTCAAATGGTAGAAAGGTAAGCATGTCTCCTTTGAGATGCTTTAGACATTTTAAAGAGTTTAAAGAATGCAGTATGGAAATGAAATTTAATGCCTTATCCATTTCAGTACATCAATATGAATTGCTAAATTGCAAAAGTTTTATTGAACATGCGTCTAGTTATCCTTATGCTGTTACTGTAATTTCTATAACAATATTCTTGTAGACCAAATTTCTATTCCCCGTATCATCATGCCATTTGATAGTTAATATTTGTCGTTGTTGAGATAGATAGAGTGTAATAAAAATGTACCGCAGAAAAGATATTGTAAGGCAGTTAATATTTGTCGTTGCTGAGATAGACACTAGAGATTATTTAGAAGTTTCGAAAGCTACTGTGCAGGAGTTTAAATAGTTCCAGAAGAAAGCTGAGCTCGTGCGGAACGGGGAATCCCATCGACGATTGTTGGCGTTGCGATCTCAACTGGGTTAATAACAGAAAGAGGCTGGCTGACTGTGCCATCGGATTTGGTAAGAACGCCATTGGAGGTAAGCAGGGCAAATTTTACGTGGTTACAGACCCCAATGACTATGACCCGGTCAATCCCCGGCCCGGCACTCTGCGCCACGCTGTTATTCAAACCGAGCCCCTCTGGATAATTTTCCAAAGAGATATGGTTATACAGCTGAAGGAGGAACTTATCATGAACAGTTATAAGACAATTGACGGTAGAGGAGCTAACGTTCATATAGCAAACGGAGCTTGCATTACAATACAGTACGTGAACAACATCATCATTCATGGAATTCATATCCACGACTGTAAACCTGCGGGAAATACAAATGTTAGGAGCTCACCGACCCATTACGGGTATAGAACCAGGAGTGATGGAGATGGGATTTCCATATTTGGAGGAAGTACAATTTGGGTAGACCACTGTTCGTTGTCAAGCTGCGCAGATGGACTGATCGATGCCATCATGGGGTCCACTGCTATCACCATTTCAAATAACCTTTTCACTCACCATGACAAGGTGTTCAACTGCTTGTTTGATCTGCCATAAATTCATTCTTCTTTAAAAAGGTTTCACCATTGTATTTTTATCGCAGGATCTTAGAGTAGCGTACTAAAAGCCCATTACCAGACATAAACATAAAAAGATGTTGGTATGTATTAAATTGTCGATAGAACGCTATTTCTCAAGTTAAATATGATTTTTGCAGGTGATGCTCCTGGGACACAGCGACGCCTATACCCAAGACGTCAAAATGCAAGTAACAGTTGCATTCAACCACTTTGGAGAAGGGCTTGTTCAGCGTATGCCCAGGTTTGAATAAAATTTCAGAGAAACTCTCTGTATTCCTTGCACAAAGATCATATACAACTCGCTCAAGTTTATTTGTTTGTTCTCCGTTAGAAGTTTAAAAAATTAATGCTGTGATGCAGATGTCGACATGGATACTTCCATGTGGTGAACAATGATTACACCCACTGGGAAATGTACGCAATCGGGGGAAGTGCAAACCCCACCATTAATAGCCAGGGCAACAGATTCCTTGCCCCTGACAATCGATTCGACAAGGAGGTATAAGGCCTTTAGTACTCGTCTCTTATATCTCTAGTATACCATGAATACAATAGTTATGGTATGGGTAATGTGCAGGTGACAAAGCACGAAGATTCAACAGAAGGTAATTGGAGATCAGTGGGAGATCTGATGTTAAATGGGGCATTCTTCACAGCATCAGGGGCTGAAGCATCCTCAAGCTATGCCAAAGCTTCAAGTATGGCAGCAAGACCTTCCTCGATTGTGGGCTCTATCACTGCAACTTCAGGTGTTCTCACCTGCAGAAAAGGTTCGAGCTGTTAGACCGAAATACGTGCGTTACGGACTTAATGTTAAGAACCGTCAATTCTGTAACTTGGCAAGGATGAGCACACTAAATGAAGCTTCTCCGTTATTTTAGTTTTGTTTGTCGGCACTCTCCAGTCATCTTTTACTCAAGTGGAATAAATCAACAACCTTTTTCTCAAATTAGAAGCGTAGTGGTGGAACGTCAAGTCAATATGGTTTTTATTATCTTGATTGCCACTGAAAAGGAGTTTTTAGGTGTCCCTCACAAGGATTGTAGCCTATATAGACATAGAATAGTTGAATTTATGTTCATACCAGTATCTCAGGAAACTAATTTATGCAAATGTATTTTGAAACTATTAATACGCTCCCATTTGATACAATTAATTTGCATATTTATTTTTATAAGATATATAAAAGATGTTTAGAGATATCATTTTCAGATGTCTATTTTCTTGAATAAAAATTCTAATAAAAATAGATATAATCTAATAAAATTAATCAATTAGAAAATGATATCTCTCAATCTTTTTACACTTTTTAAAGATATAGATGGTAGTTTAATTATCTATTTTAATATAAGACCAGAGGTCCTATAAACAATAATATCCAAAATATGCAAGAGATGTCGTAGTTTAAAAACTTAAAAAATATTTGATTCCTAAATTTTACTATTTTTCATTGATTAGAGTGATATATCAATATCACTAGGAGGGATCAAGAGTTGTTTCTAAAATTCCCATGAATGAATTTTATAAAATAAATAAAAATATTAAATATAAATTAGTTGAAGTTTTTTACATAACACTTTAAAAAGATTGCATGGAACTATTTGAACATAGAAAATAAAAACAACGACCCCCTCCATGGGTTCCCTACCTAACTTTAACATTATATTTGATTGTATTCAAAATAATCTAAAATCTATATAACTTCAACAATGGAGAAGATTACTTATGGAACACAAAATTTTGAGAGTTTTTAGCCCATTAAAACATATAATTATTTATAGATAGGTTGTCTTTTATATCTATTTGGTCATATATCTCCTTGTAGCATTTCTCCTACAACCACCTCAAACTAATGCTTTTGTTTATAGTGTTGATTAAACCTACCGACAATGCATGCATCTACTTGAGATTGATAACATGTTTCCCACAAATCACATCCCACAAATTGACTATAACCTTTACATCTATACCTCTTTCCCGTGATGGGATAGAAGTAAAATACACAATATGTAATCCAATTATTTCCATAATAAAAAGAACCAAAAAGAAAAAAAGGAATTGAAGCTGGAAGAGGCATGGAATTTCAGAGATTAAAAACTATAATATAAAGAGTAAACCCTTATTGGAAGTGGAATTACTCTCAAAGGGGTGGGGGGGGTGAATCAGAGTAATATAGTTTAAAAAAAATACTCTTATGAGATAAAATGTTGATTTGAACCTTTTTGATCCTTATCAGAATGAGACATTACATATGCAATATAGAAGCTTAACTTTGAAAGATAAGACAGATAACAAAATCAACTATAAAACAACTATTGTCAAAGCATGATGTATTTTGTTCATATAAGGCTGAATGAACAAATTTTTAATGCTTTCTTTTGCAGGGCTATTTAGAATTTCAAATGACAGTACATAATACTTAAACCTTGCACATTAACAACTGAACCAAAAGCATTAAAATGAGGGTGAACAGAGATACAGTATTAGAGAATTTGCAAAAACTAATTCAACATAAATGGCAGAAGGAAAGATTGTGCAAAGTAGACATGAAACAATACAAAAGAGAGACATAGAAAGATGTCGAGTGGAAAACCCTCTTGGGGTAGAAAAACCACTCCAAAATGCCTTGCAGGCTTGATCTCAAAAACTAATTACAATATTGTTCTGAGCACCAACTCAATCATTGAAACAATCTGAAGCACCCACTTCAATAGGAGTACCAACTCCTTTTCAATATTTCTTACTACATCAAATTTGCAAAGTAAGGACCTTACAATTACACTATGTTTGCAATCATAAAATCTCTACAGAGAAAAATGATATTTCAATAATTCTAATTACACAATGTACTAACTGCAACAGTACAAGAGAATAATCTCTCTTACACAAATCTAGATATGAATCTCTATTTTAGAAACAAAAAACAGTATACAATATAGCCCTTTTTCTTCCTTTCTATCTTTCAGCAAGTATTCATATTTTTTCGTTCTCAAAATCTCAACTTAAATATGAAATGATATCACAACAATAAACCCTCAACAATCCTCTATTAAATCTTTTTTTTCGCTTCTTCACACTGAGTCATGGCTTTTTCCATGCATTTAAACAAAGAGCATAAAACAATTATCATTTTTCAAAACCATATCCACAATAACCAGGGTTTTGTAAAACTTAAAAACCATGCTATTAAACAATGAAACCCATAATGGGTGTTAAAAAAAATCACTAAAATTTTGATGAAAAAACAACCACTGAAGACAATAGAACCCTAGATTATAAAATCGGGTTACAAAAACTGAAACTAATCTTCAACAACATCTTAATCACAAAAGCAGTTAAGATTTAAACCAACACAATATCTTGTTAAAATGAGAAACAAATACCTATCATGGCGGCCAAAAAATTACCACCTGTTTGTGTAAAAAATTCATAACTGTCTCACTACAACTCTTTCTACCTTTCATCTTGAAAAGAGTCCACCAAAGAAATCACCAACTAACTTCTCATCTTTGATACCCGAAGCTCGAGCAAAGATTCTTAGTCATGGTAGCAAAAGATCTGAATAAATCTTAATGGCCGCGCAACTTGGGTTCAACTATTTGCAAAAAATGAAATGACAGGCAAAATACTCACTTTTCCCTATTTCCTTTACCATCGAGCCCCTTAGTAAAAAAACACAATAATTTGGAATCCACAAACCGACAACATAATGCTACACTCAAAAATGTCATTCAAAGTCATTATAGAGTTGCTGCCAAAGATAATGATTATTCTAACATTTGACTTTCTAAGTCATGTTGCTGCCAAAGCCAAAGTAGCATGTGCCAAATGAAACCTGATAAATATCAATGCTAAAGATGTCAATCACTTTATAAGTGATGCATACTCCTTAATGAATGTGTGACAAGGTGACTTATAAAAAGTAATATTCTGCCTAAATGCTTAATGTTAAGAATTTTAAATAATATGTGAAAAATGATATGGTAAGTCTTATAAAATTCCAAGCAATACCATTTCTTATTCCCCTTTGTAGACTGATGCAACATATATTTTTATTAAATTGAATCAAAAAATGAACTCCATGTAATGCAAATCTGATTGTGTATCAAAATAATATAATGATGAAACATATAAAATGATATCACCTGAAAGTGAATACCATAACCGAACACTTGTATAAACAAGATAACCTTTATCTTTATCTCCACACAAATCTCAACATGATCAGTATCACAAGATATAACAAATCTGAATGTAAACCAAAATCACAACAGTATCCAAAGCCAAAATACTTAAGAGACCACTGGAATGCCAATAACCAAGTGAACCAAAGCATGCCATGAAAAACCAACTATAACAAATGCCAACTAAAAGACAATAGCCAAGACATTTCAAATGTATCATGAAGCTACCATAAAGCTCAACCAAATAGTTTTGACATAAAGGACAAAAATGCCATAGAAGAAGTCCAACAAACTCCCCCTTTGTCCTTGATGGAAAAAACTTAGCCATCTGAACCAAAATACCATATTTCTCCCCCTTTTTGTCACAAGGACAAAGGGATAATAGTGTAAAACCAAAAACAAACTAAATGAAACAATTGCAGATAGATCGTGAAGTAGCAAAGCCAAGTGAAGCAGCAAGAGGTTGCTTAGAGAGTTGAAAATCTCCCCCTCAACAAATGATGGACTTTAAGAAAGCAACGATTGAGAGATAACTCCCAACTGAGAACGAAGCCCTTCAAAGAATTCTCTAGCCAAAGGCATTGTAAAAATATTTTCCACTTGTGCTTGTGTGGAAACATACTGCATTGTTACCTCATTGTCCAAACCTTTTCCCTCAAAAAATGAAACTTAATTGAAATATGTTTAGTCCTTGAGTGCATAACATGATTTTTAGACAAATTAATTGCACTTGTGTTATCACCAAAAATAGAGACAGGTTTAGCAAAAATAATAACCATGTCTGATAGTGTCTGAGCCATCCAGAAAAGCTAAGTACAACAAGATGTAACTGCAATATATTCAGCTTCAATTGTTGATAATGAAACTAAATCTTTCATTTTGCTATACCAAGCAACAAGACAATGACCACAATAAAATGCTGCACCACTGGTGCTTTTTCTATCATCTAAACAACCAGCCCAATCAACATCAGTGAAAGTTGTCAAAGTAAAATCATTGGTTCTAGGATATTGTAGACATGCAAAATATACGCATGCATCTAATCATACTTCATTCAACATTATTTCATCTATTAGTTAAACAAACCAATTTAATTAATTCATTTCTCTCAAAACTAAATAAATTGAAATTATTTAATTATCTCCTATAGTTCCTGATTTAATTAAATCACATATATCTAATTAAATCACTCATATGTATTTTCCTCTCATTTGATTTAAAATAAATACAAAAATTGAAATCAAATGTCATATCACCTAAACTCCTGTTAGATTGATCAAATCCTAATTAGTTTAATCCTAATCACCTAATCCCTCTAGATTCATCCACTTGCACAATAAATCATTTAAATTAATTTATTAAAACCCCTATTTTCGTCACAAAGGTATATTCCCAAGGAATATGCCCTCATTAACTCTCTTGTTTGACTTTTTTGGCCAAACATAATTCCCCCCAAAAATCCTCAACCATATTCATTTATTGCCATTTTCAAATTTGAAATGGGCACATTAGCCAAAACTTGCACAAGCATGGGCCAATCCCATTATGAGAAGTGGCTCTCTCTCATTTGTTGGGTTTTAAACCCATATTTCTCAATCTTGGCCTCTCCTCTCTCAACTTCTCCTATAAGTTCAATGCATTTTCTCTCATTTTACATCTACATTTGAAGGCATCTCCATTATAGGCAACTTGAGTTTATGAGCATCTCATTGTCTATCATCTAATTTGGCTTATCAAGGATTGGGAAAGGGCTCTTTAACATATTCAAGGAGTACCAATCCACCATAGAATAGATTTGCATTCATGTTTTATGTGTTTTATTTAGTTTTTATTATTGTTTCAATATCTCATTTAGCATGTTTAAATTAGGTGCAATATTTCATGAGGATGTTGAACTTGTTATGTTTGTTTGATCATGGAGATGTATGATAAAAACTAACATTTGCAGATTTAGCATTCTACAAATGACGCTAGAAGAAGGGCATGAATTTGCTCGTTGGTTGTCTTGTTGAGTCTATTTTTACTAACTGCAAGTTTATATCAAATTTCTTGTCATCTACAAATGGGTTCATATTGGCACGACCTCTTTTTGTTATGTTCAGATAGACAACTTTCTATTTACTTATTATCTGCATCGTAACTCCATTGATTTGTATTGGTCATACTATTGGGAGGCATTCTATTTTGTTTTTTAAAAAAAAAGAAAAAAAAGAAATGGAGGGCCACTGTGAAGTTTAGCTGAGGACAAGTTGCTATGTTAAAAAGTTTTTATGACTGTTTTTAACATAGGTTGTTTTTATTGTTTCAAATGCTATTATTTAAGGGTATGATTTTCTCTTTAATTTAGTGCCCATCATTTATGTTCAGCTGTATTGTGGAGCTGTAAAATCTATAAAACAGTCGCCCCCATTGCAGTTTGTACCAAAAAAATAAATTAGAATCAACTTAGAGTGCATTATTTTCTGCTGACCACCTACCTTCGAGTCTGCTGTGTTGAGATTTATCTTTCATTTTTGTTGTCTGCTGTCAGTTAATTTTGAAGATTAAATGTCGTTAGTATTCTCCTTTCTGCTCTTGCAATTAATTCTCAGTTGCTTCGAGGAACAACAAGGTCAGATTCAAAATCTTTTGGGGAGATTTCAGTACCTGTCTTCTATGGGTTTATTATGATAACGTTTACAGTAAGCATGGGAAAAATGTAGGACAACAAAACTACATTTTATTTTGTCTTTTCTCTTTTTTCAAATATACAAAGGCTTATGTTATTCGTTTTGATCGTATACCATGAAATTTTTTCATTTTGAAAGGTTACTTTATGTTTTCTATTTGTCGGACGTGGCAATATGCTTTTCAATCTCATTGGAAAATTATAGGTGCAAGGAAGTGCGTTGGTAGTTGGTTGTGCTTATCAGTTATTAAATTCAATCTACTCCAAAGAGAAAGAATGGTGTTATAATCTGATATTTTGTTATGGATATAGCTATTGTCTTTGTTCGATGTGGCTGCTCATTATAGAAAATCTAGCTTGTAAGACAAGTTATCGCTAGTATTGTGCTCGTATCCAATAGTGTATTTCAAAAATTACAGTGCTATTATTAACAGCAGAGGCGATATGAATGGGGGTGTCAATAATGGATGATTCTGACGTTACCTCGATGGCAGACCCTCTATACTACTCATGCTATTGTGAAGTGATACCAGCACCTTGTAAGTCTCCAAGCAGATAAATTAAGTTACCTTTATCATGGTAGGTCAAAGATGTAATCCCCGAAAGAATTTTTTGTAGCTCATACATAGTTACTATCCTTTTGACAGAGTGGTTAGGTTGGGAGGATGAGACATTAGAGTCTGGTTGTAATAAATTAACCATCAAATCATTTCAATCTCTCATATGAGAAACGAGCCACCCATGAACTTAGCTGCTAATAATCATTGCCTCGTTCTGATTATCCCAACCACAAAGTAGATTTAGTCTTTATCATAACATTCTAAAAAAAAATAGGTGTTGTGCTGTATCTGTCAAACATTGCACCTTATAAACTCTTTTTTTTCTTACGGCGCGCGATAGCTTTCAAGAAAAGGTTTTATTTTTGTCAACTTGAGGAAGTTCCTTAAGTCATAAAGCAGACTAGAAAATGTAGACTCTAAGGTTATTTTTTGCCATTCAAAATAGGTTGCAACTGTACGCGTCCATGCCGCCTCTTCTACGCGTTTCCTCATTTCAAAAATGTGGTCCGTGGCATATAAATATTAATGTGATTTGGTGTATCTACCTAAAATGTCTTCATTGTTTAAAATCATTACTGCATTCAATTTGGCGCGCCAAGTAGAGATAAACATACACAGATATGGATCACTAAAATTCGGTTGTACGTTGTGAATCAAGAGTCTTGTCCAGCCACGAATGTCAGTTAGCACTCACAGTGACTCCAAATCTTTGCTAATAATCATGAATCCAAATCTGCATTTAATTTGTCTTATGTTGTTTGCTGCAAACAATGATCAGTGGATGTGCTTTTGATTTGCTTTCCTTCGCATATACAATTAGATTCAATCCGGGAGAATATCTACTCTACCAATCTACAAGGCATGACTAAATAGTTTGAAAGCTGAACTTGGAGATCTGAGAGCTACTGGTATAGGTTTGGAAGATAAATCAACTCAAACACGTTATACTGAAGTCTCTGGCTGCAACTCGATAAGACCACTATTATTTTGAGAGATGATAGGTGCAATAGTACAAGCTTAAAATTCAAATTTTGGACATGTAAACATATCATACACAAGGGATGTAAGTGTTGTACAACCTAACCTTGGAATCCACGACTGCAAAGGGAAATCAGGAATGGCCCATGAACATCAAAGCTCTAAAGTTGATATGCTTCCTCATAACTTATGCATTAACTAGGACAAATTTAGATCAGATTTCTAGAGCAACAATTAGATAGCAGATTTGTATGGCCGAAACTGACTACTAAAGAACAGGAGTATTAACTAATCTTGGTGACCGACATAAGGACTTTATATCGGTCAGAGATATCTTTTAGATTGCACTTCTTTTAATGCTTGTTGAGAGAGTTTGCTTTAACTATTTGTCGATTGATTGAGCCTACTAACGTTCTTAATATAGGGAGTTTAAAAACGAACCTATTGCAAATTAAGGCTTTCTTTGAGAAGAATGATTATGAAGATCAACCTCATGTATCATGGTTACTACACACCTATTTATCATATCATATGCAAAGATTCATAAGTCTTTAGGTGTGTCAAGATACAATTATCACATTGATGTATAAGAGGCTTTGTGGATTATCTTACTGATGATAACTTTGTATTGTTTATAGGTTGACATCAAGATTGAAATTGGAGGTTGACTTTGGAATCAAGCAAAAATGAAGGTGAATGGAATGGAGTTGGAGTTCTTTTTGAAATCGAGATTTGGACAAAGCATTTTTTAATGCTTGTTTTAAATCTAGAGCTTTCATTTTCTACTCTCATTTTCTATTTTAAACCAACTCACTTTTCGATTTGGGCTTAAAATCAATCATTGACTTGATCTTTTCAGCTTGGTTAAAATTGAACTTAGAAACATACTAAATATTGATTTGGGTTAAAATTGGACATGGAAAACTTCACATCTCATTTTGGTGCTTTTAAAATGAACTCATCACTGCTTTAGGGACTTAAAATGAACAAGTTTTTGTCATGTTTTGTAATCCTTTTCACAAATTAACATCATTTAAAATGCGTATGCGCTTTTCTCGCGCTTCACAACGATCTTGAGAATAAAAAGCATTTCGGTGATATTAAGTTGTTAAAATGATTGCCTTCACATTTTTATTTGGGAACTTAAAATTGAACAAACTTGTTTAGTGTGGGAAAAATGCATTGTGAGTGTTCTCTCTTTGTGCATGTAAACAAAGATGATCGAACTACTAATTTGCTTACTCGCTATTGTATACCTTTAGAGGGCCTACCTTGGTGGGAAAGATTACTCACCCTAAGGGAACAACTCAAGCGGTAATGAGATAAAGCCAAGCTCTTCCAAACCGTTATATAAATTTGTATTCATGGTGAAAGGCATGGACAATGAGAAGCAGCGCATGATAACTCTCCCCTAGTATCTTTATGATGCGTAAATCCCTTGTTCTAAGGGTTGGGAGATTTCTCACAAGGAGTCTATCGTTGCACCCCCTAAACTGGATGCCCTTACTACAAAATTTTGTTTAGAAGCCAAAAAATACCTTATATTTGTTGGTGCAAGAGGTCATGTCCTTTGAAGCCGCCCCACATATACATGCGATTCTGTTGTAGAGATGAAAAGTATGCTATGGGAGATTCATGGGTACTGATGCTTGGTTGACCTGAGAAGTGTGTGCACTGTAAGGGGGAGGCTATGTGGTCAAGCATCTAGTCATCTGCACTGAATATGCGCAGCTGAATTTATCCAAGTGGGAACCTAACAATTTATTTTTTATCCAGCCTAGGGTTGTACATGTGCTTTGAATCGAAAACACTTTTCTTGAATCCAAAATAGTGGAAAAAAAACATTCAATGAATCATCAAAATTTAAAACCCTTTAGGAAGCAAATACCATTTAAAAAATTCAAGTATTATTGCTTGCCCTAGGGATTCTATCCTTAGAGGCTTCTAAAGGTTTGAATTTATACTTCTATTTTCTCACTAAAGTCAACAATAGGTAACCTTTGCCTTGATTTCCTTGATTTCCACATAATGCACTTTGTGGGATGAAATAAAATTAGGACATTGGACATTCAGTTTGAAATATAATCAAGAAAGTGTTTGTGGTAAAAAGAACCAAATCTAAGCAAGATAACAAAAAATTGAACCACACATGTGCTTGGTCCCTTTTGAGTCATTTGGTTTTCATGCAAACATTGGTCTTTTGGTTGAATTACTCTTAGGGAAAAGCATGTTCTTCAAAACCTTGGTCTTGTAAACAAGTCCTCATAGGGTCATTTAGGATCAAGTCAAACACTTCACCCATCTCAAACATCAATCAAACATCATCTCATTAACAAACTTTTGGAGCTTTGAAAACATCATTCATGCTAGACTTTTGAAAAATCAACATCATTACATTTGACTTAATACACCTAGTTAAGTTATCAATCCTCTTGAACAAATTTACCTTTAGGATGACACAACTTCCTAAGGTCTACTAGTTCATGATCACTTTGATTGGCTTAATACACTTATCCAATTCATTCTCTTGTGCGACTTTTCCCTAGGATAACACAACTTCCTAGGGTTTACAAGTGCATTATCATCTTGTTTGACTTAGCACACTTAGTCAAACTATCCTCAAAATCAAACAAAACCAAGTCCTAAAGTCTAGCATTGACCCAAAGTTCTTAATAGTTTCAACACCCATATCATTCACCCCTTTCATCTTTCATCTTATCATTGGTCCTAAACACCTTAGAGGTTCACTTTTGCAACAAGGTCAAAACACAAGAGGAAAATGGAATTTAAAATCGATTCATACATCATGAGCAATTCGATTCAACCAAACTATCCAAGTCTCACAATGCCAATTGATTATCGAAACTCACATTTATGCAATCCAAACATGGGATCATTATCTCCTCCAAACCTCAATGGTACAACAAATGTGAGCATGCCCAATCTAAATTTTGCAACACCTTTCTCGATGATAGATTTAAATACAAGTCCAAACCTACAAATCTATCAACCGAACAATCAATGCATGAGTCTTATTCCAAACAACACTATCCCACCAAATCCATACATGCCAAATACAAGTTTGTCAAAAATGACCATTTCGAATCCACATTTGGTAAAATTTGGGATAGATATGCTTGCAAATCAAACCAATGTTGTTCAAAATCAAAGCAATATGTTAACGACTTCAGATATTGATCCAATTCAAGGTAACACGATGCAAAATCCAAGCTACCTAAATCAAGGCAATATGATTCCCAACCACAACAATGTTCAATTTCAATCTATCATGCTGAATCTAAACATCACACCGAATCAGAGCATTATCTAGAATCAACTTGTCCATGATCCCAAACAAACACCACAAGGATGCATTCCAAAGCTACTTGCTAAACAACCAAGTCAGCCATATGAAGAATGTCAAGGTGAAACCTTGCAAAAAAAATTGCTACACTCAAAATTCTCATCAATTCATATCAACAGATGGCAACAATCCAAGCAACCCCAACGGTTAACACATCTACCATTCCTCAAGTTTCTCAAGGAGATGTATGATAAAAACTAACATTTGTAGATTGAGTATCCTACAGATACCATAAACCAAAGTCAAGAGTACCCTAGATATACTTGAATATTCTTCTTACAGTAGTAAGATGGGACTATTTTGGTGCAGATTGAAATCTAGACACCATACACAAAGCTTGCATTAAATCAAGCCTGGAAGCAGTCAAGTATAACAAACTGCCAATCATTGATCGATACTCAGTTTGATCAACATTAGGAGAATCATCAATTTTAGACAACTTAAAGCCAGTCACCATAGGTGTGCTCATAGGATGACATTCATCCATTTGAAACTTTTTCAACATCTCTTTGGCATATTTTGTTTGTGACAAAAATATTCCTTGTTCAAGCTGTAAAACTTGGAGGCCAAGAAAGAATGTTAGTTCACCTAACATTGACATTTCAAATTCAGATTCCATAATCTTCGAAAACATTTTAGACAATGCATCATTATTGCAGCCAAAGATTATGTCATCTACATAAAGCTCAAAAACTAGAATATCATCACCTTCAACTCTAACATAGAGATTGCTATCAACACCACCTCTTTTGAATCCATTTGCTGTTAAGTGTGCATCCAATCTCGAATACCAAGCTCTAGGAGCTTGTTTAAGACTATACAGGGCCTTTTTCAATCTGTATACATGATCAAATTTTTCTTTTGCAACAAATCCTTATGGCTATTCCATATAGACTTCTTCATTAAGATAACCATTCGGGTGACCCCACAATAGTGGTTTACAATTTTTGGCCAAACTGGACACTGAAATTATTATTATTAACTAGATCTTCACATTCGGGTACCTATAGGAACTAAACCGTGAGGAATTTGAAGATGATGCAAACTAGAGTCTCATTACATTTTGTCTTTAGATTCTAAAATAAAAAAATTCAAAATTTTTGGAATCAGATTGCAATTCCACGAAAACTGGTTTTTTTCAAAAACCAACATTTTTAAAAAGTGATGCTCACGGTATAAAACATAAATTTTTCTGTATGAAGGATAAAGTTCTATTTTTTTCGAATTTAGATTTGTAACTATGATATCTAAAACTTTCATTTGGTCTCATAGTTTTTCATTGAATATTTTTTATTTAATCAAGTTTTGAAGTCAAACCAATTGCAATTTAGACATAGGCGGACTATATACAACATAACTTTTTCTGTATGTATCAAAATTCAATTTTATTTTTTTAATGGATCAAGGAAATCAATACCTAGCTAAACATATTTTTTAAAATTTTATTTTGATAATCTGCTATTTATCCACATGTGCAAAACAAAGAGCTTGATTTTCGATGAAAAACCTATGTTTAATAAAACTAAAAAAACACATACATAATAAAACCAAAACATATTAAAATTATATTTGTTGGATAGATCGTTCTAAGGACTACATGATTCTAGTTGGGTTTGTGAAGATTCCTCCATTTTCATCCTCAACCCGAGCTCCGAAGTGTCAAAATTTAGGTTTTTTTTGTGTATCGAATGGGGGATGAGGGATAAGGGGGGTTCATATGAACCCATAGGGGTTCAATCGAACCTCTAGGGGTTCACTTAAATGAGGGTTCAAGTGAATCCCGTCAAAGAGGTTCGCTCGAACCCCTTTCTTATGCATTTTTTTGTTTTTTTTGGTAGTCAAGATTCAAAGGGGTTCGGTCAAACCCTGGTTCAAGTGAAACCCCTTACTTGTTCGATTGAACCAGTAGGTTCGTACGAACCCCTAAAATCACTTTTTTTTGCCTTGGGGCCAGTTATTGTGAGTTTTCCTTCCCCACTTGAATTGTAAACCACTATTGTGGCTTCACCCATGTCACATGCTTCATAACAGTCATCATGTTTTAAAAGTCATATTTCAGAATGGACAAAAATCCCAAAACATGGCATTCAAAAAAATTATTTGAAAATAGAAAAAAGCCCAGACGAGGTCCCATTTTCACCACCATTTTCCATGACGACTTTTTGTAGGTTGGTAGAGAGCAACGGGAAAAATGAAATTTTGCAATTGTCGAATGAAATAACTGATAACCCATTGTGGAAATATGAGTGAAATAACTGAATAACATTTACAAAAATAAAAAACCATGCAAAATATGTAAGAGTTATGTTTCATATTTCACTTTGCTATTGTCAAAATCTTGTTTCACTTTCTTCATCTGATTGGAACAAATGACCCGAAAAAAGAGAAGTTCGGATGAACAAATGGCACTGATAGAAATACTTGACAACCGAACATTAACTCTAACCTCCCATGGCCTATCCCATTGCTGGGAAAACATGTTAGCACCGATGGATTTTCAAAATCATATTTTGGAATGCACAAAATCCCAAAAAAACATGGCATTTGAAACCATTATTTACAAATAGCAGAATTAGGTGCGAAGAATGTAATGAAATTGGAAAACATTAGGTATTATGAAACCTGCAATGCACAGTTGTCATAGATTGTTTGCAGTGTTGTAAAACACACTGTCCCATTTTAGTTAGTTCATTACTAAGAGTTCCACTTTTATTTCATTATGCTCCAAGAATGTAATCAAGTCCACTTTCAAATTGTTGAACAACTCTCTCGTACAGTCCAAATGCCATTTCTCTTTATTTATCTGATTGGAACAAATAAAATGCTTGCATTATTTGCAGTGTTGGAAAACACACTATCTCTTCTCACTTGCACAAGGTTTCACAACACTATATGCATTGCTTTTTCCTTAACACCTAGGGTTTTCCAACTTGAATACTTACTAAACAGAAAGAATTTCTTCAAATGCTTTTGTAATATAGGTAGTCAAAATGTATTCAAAATCTTTTTCAAAATTTATAAGGACTTTTAATTTGGGAAAAAATGAATTTCACATGATTGAAAAAAAAAGGTGCACAAAATAACTGTAATTCAGAAAACACAGTGTTGGGTGTCAGTCATTCAAATCTCCTTGTTTAAATGCAAAGGGTTGTCTCATGTTGGGTTGCTAACTTCTTAACACCGAAGGTTTTGCAACATGGAATGCTACAAAACAGTATGAATGTCTTCAAAATAACACCTTCCATTGTTGTGTTTAAATTTTAGATGATTGAAAAAAAAGTGCACAAAATAGTTGTATTTGGAAAACACAATGTGGATTTTTAGTTGTTTGAATCTCCTTGTTTACCTGTAAGGGGTTGTCTCACAACAAATTTCTTGCTTCTAAACACATACAATTTTGCAACATGGAATGTTACAAAGTAGTATGAATGTCTTCAAAATCACACCTTCCATTGTTCTGTTTAAGTTTCAATTATATAACAAATTGCATGCTTCACAACACACTACATTTTTCAACCTCTACATCACAACATACACATTCAAGAATGCAGTTTTGACATCCATTTGGTAAACCTTAAAATTCTTGAAACAAGAGTATGCTAAGAATATTCTAATTGATTCAATATGAGCAATAGGTGCATAAGTTTCACCAAAGTCTATACCTTCCTATTGTGCATACCCTTTGCACATAAAATGTGCTTTGTTTCTTACGACTTTGCCACATTCATCTAATTTGTTTCTAAAAACCCATTTGCCACCAATAACATTTTTATCATCAGGTCTTGGGACTAGTTCCCAAGTCTTTTTTTTTTCAATCTGGCTAATCTCTTTGTGCATAGATTTCAACCAAAAATCATCATTTAAAGCATCAGAAACAACTTTAGGCTCAAAATCAGTTACCAAACAAAAGTATTCAACAATTTGTGCTTGCTCATCAATTCTTGCTCTTCTTGTTGTTAAGATCCCACCATTACCATCCCCAATGATTAGATCTTGAGGATGATTCTTGAAAACAATCTTGGAGGGTGGATTTGGAGGTGTTACTACCTTAGAGCTTGAAGCATCCTCTTGTTGTATACTATCTGCTTCATCAGATTTGCGAGTAATGTCAAAACCTAACATAGGTTCCTCTTCAACATCCTGCACATGATCATCATATAGAAGCATTTTTTCATCAAATTTGACACTAACAGATTCAACAATCTTATTCAACCTTTTATTGAAACACCTATAGGCTTTTCTATGAGTAGAGTATCCTAAAAAGATACCTTTATCATATTTAGATTGAAAGTTGCCTAAGTTTTCATCATCTCTTTTGATAAAACATTTACAACCAAAGATTCTAAAGTTATTAATTGAAGAAGATTTACCATGCCAAAGTTCATATGGAGTGAAATTGGATTTTAGTCTGATTTGTACTTTGTTCAAAATATAAATAGCTGTATGAACAACTTCTTTCCAGTACTTGTCTTGCAGTTTTACTTCATCTAGCATTATCCTTACCATCTCTTTCACTGTTATGTTTTTCCTCTCAACAACCCCATTCTATTGAGGTGTTCTTGCAGCAGCATATTGCCTTTTTATGGAATGTTTCTCACAATAATCAATGAAGTCTTGAGAGGTAAAATCACCTCCCTTGTCTGACCTCAAGCATTTAAGCTTCATATCAGCTTCTTTCTCAACCATTTTTTGAAAGATTTTAAATTTGTCAAAGTCTTCTGACTTATGTTTGAGAAAGGTTACCCAAACCATTCTTGTGTAGTCATCTACAAATAACATGAAATAATGCTCACCATTTATAGACCTTGTCCTAGTAGGACCACACAGATGAATGTGTACAAGATGCAAAGGTTTAGTTGAAGCATGTTCTTTTCATTTAAAACTAACCTTTGTTTGTTTACCTCTTAGACATTCCTTGCAAACAACATTTTTTGGTTTTCTTATAATAGGAAAACCTCTCACATTCTAGTTTTTGCTGATCCTAACCAGATTATCAAAGTTGATATGCCCTAAGCATTTATGCCACAACTAATTTTATTCAACTTGACCCATAAGGCATATGCCTTCACTGCATTCATGATTGGAAGATTTAAGAAGATTGTAAACATTACCTTGTGTTCGTAATCCAGTTGCAACTATTTTACCAGATTTGTTCTTTATAGCACAACCTTGTGAGTTGAATATAAAATTATAACCATTGTCACAAATCTGAATAACACTTAAAAATATTGTGTTTAAGGCCTTCTACATAATACACATCATAAATAGGTCTATCATCATTTAGAAGCAGAGAGCCTTTGGCTTTAATCTCAATTCCCATATTGTCACCAAACTCTACAAATCCTCTTGAATAATATTCAAGCTTCATAAACTTGCCCTCATCTCCTATCATGTGATTGGAATTACCACTATCCAAAACCCACAATGCCTTCTTTTTGGAAAGAATAGCAGTTTGGACAAGCATGGATTGTTCTATGTTTTGAACAAACTTGGGTCTCCAAACTTTTTCAGAGATATGTTTACCTTGTTTGCACTGTTTGGATGTGTGACCAATAGTATTGCACGTGAAACACCTAATAGTATTAGGAAAGCCAAAGATCTGTTTGTCACCAAATCTAGGTGTTCTAGACATCATTATTCTTTAATTGCTTACTTTGTGTCTGAACTTATTACAAAAGAAGCAATAACCATGAAAGAAAGTATTAAACCTGAAATTTGTTCATTTATGCTCAAATGATTGCTTCTTATCAGCTGCCTTGAAGTTTTGATTTAAAGGTTTTGAACACTCACCAGTGTTGTATCCAATACCAGTCATATCTTTATGTTGTTTTTGTTTCCCATGTATATCATTCAAGTGAATAGTACTTTCATAACCTTCAACTTATTATTTAAGATTGATAACCTATTGTTCACGGTTTTGAATCTCTTTATCTTTATCAACAAGAACAAATTGGAGAGTATCCACCATTCTCTTAGAATCATCGAGCTCAATTTGTAATCCAGTGACCAAACTGTCTAGACTATGTTCTTGAGAGACAATATTTTTTTTTAGTCTTTTTTATTTCTTGAAGAGCACAAAGCAATTCAATTTCATAGTTTTCAAATGGAGACTATTTCTCTAATTCTTTGTTTGAAGTTTTTTCTGATTCTTTGTTTGATATTTTTTGATTTTCTACTTCAGCCATAAATAAAGTTAAGTCTTCATCATCCAGTGAGTCATCTGACTCAATATCTGAGTCTTCTTTTGAAAAGAGACACTTTTTCAATTTGAAGTTAAACTTCTTTTTAGGATAATAAGTCTTTTTCCTATGTTGTTTTTCTAGTTTTTCATCCTCATAAGTCTGATCAACATAAGGACATTTAGCAGCAAAGTGTCCAGGTTTGCCACAAGTAAAACATTTAAAGGGAATCTTACCCTTATACTTCCTTTTTAGTTTCTTAACAAGAAGAGCTTCTTTAGAATCTGATAAATCAGAATCATTGTCATCAGATAAATCTTTCTTTTCTTCCTTAAAGGCAGTTTCTTTTCTAGAGGAATTGTTTTTATTTATTCTCATTTCATAGGTAGTCAAAGTGCCTTGTAAACTGTCTAAGGTAAGCTGGTCAAAGTGTTTCTTTTCTTCAAGAGTAGCAATTTTAGCTTCAAATTTATTTAGTAAAGTTCTTATAACCTTAGTTACAACATCAAATTCTTTTACTTCTTCTCCAATACCACAAACTCCAGTGAATGTTAGGCAATCTTCAATGATAAGTAGACCTCCATAAATATTTTCTCCCTCTTTGTATTCTATTTTATTAACTGATGTTGGTGAACCAAAATGTTCTCATGAAGCTATGCAGGTGGATACCAAGGTTCAGTGGGAGCATGGAATGGAAGAAGAAATGGACTCCTTGCTAGAAAATCAGACTTGAGAATTATGCAAGTTGCCTACAGGTAAAAAGGCTCAACCAAACAAATGGGTTTACAGGTTGAAAGAGGAGGATGGAGGTAAGCAAAGATTTAAAGCCGGATTGGTTGTAAAGGGATTTGCACAGAAAAAGGGTATTGATTTTGATGAAATTTTTTCTCCAGTTGCTAAAATGACTTCTATTTGTACTGTTTTAAGTATTGTGGCTACTGAAGATTTGCATTTAAAACAACTTGATGTTAAAAAAACCTTTCTCTATGGTGATTTGGAAGAGGAAATATATATGGAAAATCCACAACAATTTGAGGTCAAAGGTAAGGAGAAACTAGTGTGTAGATTGAAGAAAAGTTTATATGGCTTGAAGCAAGCACCTCGACAATGGTATCTTAAATTTGATAGTTTTATGGCTGAGCAAGGCTACAACAAGTGTAATTCAGACCATTGTGTTTATTTTAAGATGTTAGGTGCAGATAACTACATTATTTTATGTTTATATGTTGATGATATGCTTGTAGCGGGGTCTAACATGGATCACATAAAGGAGTTAAAACAACAGTTAGCAAATTTATTTTCTATGAAGGATTTGGGGGCAGCAAAAAAAATCCTTGGTATGAAGATTACCAGAGATAGGAAAAACATAAAATTGTTTCTATCCCAAGTTGATTATGTTGAAAAGGTGTTGTAGATATTTCATATGGAGAATGCAAAAGCTATCAGCACACCTTTGCCCAGTCATATAAAATTGACTAAGGATATGTGTCCAAAGACAAAAGAGGAGGAAGAAAAAATATCCAAGGTACCATATGCTTCAGTTGTAGGCAGTTTAATCTACGCCATGGTATGTTTGAGACCGGATATTGCACATATCGTAGGATTTGTTAGCAGGTATATGAGTCATCCTGGAGTTGAGCATTCGAATGCGATAAAATGGATTCTCAAGTACTCGAGAGATACATCCAATATATTTTTATGTTTTGGGGGCTCTAATATAGATTTAAAAGGCTATGTTGACTCAAATTTGGTAGGGGATATAGATACCAAGTGGAGTACCATAGGTTATATATTTAGAGTAGGTGGGACAATAGTGAGTTGGATTTCTCGATTGCAAAAGGTGGTTTATTTATCCACCACAAAGGTAGAGTATATGGCTACAATAGAGGCAACAAAGGAGATGATATGGCTAGAAGTCTTCATTGAAGAGTTGGGAAAAACACAAGCTGAAAGTCACTTGTTTTTAGATAGCCAGAGTGCTATACATCTTGTAAAGAATTATGCCTTGCACTCTAAAACCAAACACATACAACTAAGATATCATTTCATTTGGTAAGTATTGGAGGATGGACAGGTAAAGCTGGAAAAGATGCATACAGATGAAAATCCAGTGGATATGTTTACAAAGGTAGTGACAAGGGAGAAGTTGAGGTCCTCTTCAGCTTCGCTTGGTCTTCATGGTTAAAATTATAATAGAGCAACAAGGTCTAAGGTGATTATTTCTAGTGAGAGCTGTAAGTGCAGTGGTGTCATCCAAGATCAGTCTCCAAGTGGGAGATTATTGGTATGTGGCGACTGATCATGCTATACTATACACTTTTTAGTACTATTTAGTCTTCATGTATCCAAAAAAGAAAAAGCCCGACTTTGTAAACCCTAATTTCAGGAAGCTTCTAAAATCTTTTTATAAGCAGCTGGGATGGAGAGTTGTAGTATGGCATTATTTACGATATTGTAATATGTTTTGCACTAGATAATAAAATCATTGGATGGTTGCGGTTTTGTGGATGTAGCCCAGATTGGGTGAACCATGTTAAATTATTTGTGTTGTCTTCTATGTGTGTATTTTTACTCTATTTTATTATTCAAATCTGCATCTAACTTGTTAGATATCTGCCTTCTAACCCTAACAGTAATGGCTTGGCAAGAATAGGAGGCATTAAGATTAGCAGATTAACCAGATATTCCTTCATCTTTTCAAAGCCTTGCTAAAACTCTAGATCACATTTGAAACTTATGTCCTTACACAAAAGGCGTGTAAATGACTAGAATTTATGAGCAAGTTGGACAATGAAGCACCTGATAGACTGTAGTTTTCCTTGTAGACTTCTCAATGGTTTTAGATTGCGAGTTGGGGGTATTTCCATTATAGCCTTGAATTTTGTTGGATCAACTTCGATGCCCCTTATAGATACAATGACGCCTAATAATTTTCCATATGTAATGCCAAAAACACACTTCTTTGGATTCAAAGGTAGCTTGTATTGTTCTAATTGCTCAAATATTTTCCTTAAGATCTTAGGATGTTGTTCTCTTGTTTTTCACTTACATAGTAAATAACCAGCATAATCTTCAATTATATATGAATGAGGTCATGGAAGATAAATTTAATTGCACGTTGATAGGTTGCCCCCACATTCTTGAGACCAAAGGGCATGACATTGTAGCATAAAATTCCCTAGGGGGTGGTAAAAGCAGTGTTGTGCTGATCTTCAGGTGCAATTCTGGTCTGATTATAACTGGAGAAACCATCCATGAGGGATAACATGGCATGTCCTAATGTGATATCTACCAACAATCAAGTTAGGAAGTGGGAAATCATCTTTCGGGTAAGATTTATTGAGATCCTAGAAGTCGCTACAGATTCTAATGCTCCAATTAGGTTTAGCCATAAGTAATAGTTAGATATCGAATCAGAATAATCAATAGGTTTGTGAAAGCCAACCTCTAGCAATTTTTCTAGTTCTTTCTTGACAAGTAGCACCACTTGGGGATGCATTTTCTTGAACTTTTATTTAACTAGTTTTGCATCCAAATAAACATCAAGATGATGCACAACCAATGTGGGATCCAATCCTAGCATATCTAAATAGGATACACCTAAAGATGAGCATCCTCTAGCACCCCATTGAGGTTTTCATTAAATGATACACCTTTTATTTTTACTTTTGAAGAGTTAAGAAGTGCCTTGTGGAGGTTTTCACAAGATGACTCTTTTCTATTTTATTTCTTTTTTCTTTTGTAGTTAGGGTGTTCATCCTCCCCCAATCCCATGATATGTACATAGGTTTCCTTTGAAGGAAATATATTCGTAGGTTCACTCCCTCATAGGTCTCAATCAATTACGTAAGGGTGACAAAGGGAAAGGTTGATGAAAAAGATGGAGGTAGATTTGAAAAGGGAAGGGAGATCTACATCATCGTATGAGAGTATAATTGCTTCTTCTTTAGGTATGTCTTCAAGGAAATCATTACCCAGGTTAACATTATTGGAAGAGCTAGTGGATGATATGAGACCCTTTTACTTCTTGTCATAGCCTAAGCCCAAATGTTTTGGTTGCATTGGTGTCTCAATGGGTTGTAGTCTTCCATGCTCTTCTACGATAGGCCCTCCTCCTTGATAATTGTACTTTCCTACTAGATTTGAAGCATGGGGATAAACCTCTTGGAAATATTCAATGAGGGGAGGTGAAGGCTTGGGCTCTTCTCCATAGAGCCATTAAATAATATAATTGTCCATGTGATCTTGTAGTGTACCTAAATATTGGAATGTTGTGAAGCCCATATACATAAAACTGAGGGTTTTCATCTTCAAGTCCCCCTTCGGTGCACATTGAAAAGGTTGGCCATATGTGTAGGGAGATGATGAGATTATTGCCACATTGAGATTTATACACATCTCATATTCTCCACAACCGTTTTCAGTGATCTAAACCTTGGTAATGGTGGATTCAAATGTAGAGAATGAAGTGGTAGATGTATTGAATGATGGATTGGATGTTGGAATGGATGATGGAATGAAGGATGTTGTGTGAGGGGTTACAACCTCTATTCCTAGACAATGTGGTGAGTGTGATAAGGAAGCCTCAAGAGCACAATAATACTCAAAAGGCTAGGGGTCAACATGGATGGTGACTTCAAGCCTATTGTATAGGAACATCAGATACTAATGGTAGGTTGAAGGAATGGCCTGCATTGCATGAATCCATGGGTGACCAAAGAGGAGGTTGTATTGTAAATATAGATCAAGGAAATAGTAGGTACTGTATTGCACAATGGGGAAAACCTTGATAGGAAGACAAATAATAATCTTTGAGTCCCTTTCTTTATTTTTTGTAGCCCTTAATTGTAATGGTCTAGTTATCTAGGTGAGCATGAGTATACCCTACCTATTTTATGAACTTTAATGTACATAGGTTGAGGGTAGAGCCATTATCTAAAAAGACTCGTTTTACCTTATGGAAAGTGACTAGGACCTCACTGTGTAAGGAAAAATTATGGGATGAATCGATCAACAACATATCATTTTGGTTGAATCCCAAATTATAGGTCGATGAAAAATTTCCTACTAAAGCTTGGAATTGGGTAGGATCAATATAATTTGGCACATGTGTATCTTGCAGAGCTTTTGTAAGGATCTCCTAATGGACTAGGGAAGACTTAAGAAAATCTAGGATAGATATTTGAGTAGGTGTCTTACACAAATGAAATAAGATATTATATTGTGAGCTCCCAGGAGCTGGCTAAGATGAAGTGGAAGGTCCAGGGATTAATATGTAGGTAGGACATGTGGTAACAACACATTAAGGGTCTTTTACTTTGACATGAATCATAGATATGTGTGGCTCCCCTTGAGTGATGCATGTAATAATGTTCTCATACTTATAAAGCACATTTTTATAGTTGATATTATTAGTGCTATTATTTTGGTTGTTATTATTGGGTGCATTGTTTCTGTTGGAGGTACTTGGACCTTGGTTGTGCTTAGGGAAGGAATTTTGATATATCTGTAATTGCATTGGACAAAGAAACTTGATTTGCATCTACTATGATATCACCTTGATCTATAAGATCTCAGATATAGGTTTTAAGTCCTTGACATTTATTAGTGGAGTGACCTTTGATCTTGTGGTAATCACAATACTCGTTCTCTCTATATCAAGTGGGTTTAGCTTTTGACTCATCAAAAGGCTTTGACACAGGATAAGTGACTACATAGTTTTCCTATAGAAACCTCTTGAAAATGGCATCTAAGGATTCTCCCAGAGGAGTGAATGAGGACTTATTATTCCTTTGATTTTATAAATTAGACTATGTAGGGGGACTAGGTGCACCATGTGGTATAGAGATGAAATTGGAAATGGATTGTGGATTAGGGAAATATTGCAATCTTTGTGAAATTATAACTACTTTGATGTGTTTAGTGTTAGTGACACCATCATTAGCAACAATTTTGTTCTTGTTCCAATAGTGGAATTTATCTTTAGACGATTTTGATTTGGCCTTTAGCAATAAGGGCCCTCTCGATGGTAGTACCATTCTCAATGACCTCCAAAAAGGTGGTGACAAAATGGAGGCATAGGTTATGGGCCAGTTTAGGGTGGGAATTTGCAACAAATATGGTTACCAAGTCCTTCTCATGGAAATTGGATTTAGTCGACTAGCCAAGCTTCACCACCTTTGTAAGTAGCTAGAAAAAGTTTCTCCTTCACGTTGCTTATCTTTCATGAGGTCTATGTTAGAAATTTGAAATAGATTGAATAACCCAAGAACTTTATAAGAGAAAATCAAAGCTACATAGACTGGAAAAGCATAAAGAATGCACACCAGAACTCTAAGAGATTATGTAATGTCAATATGACAAAATTGCATTAAGAACCTCCAAGCTAAAAATATACAATAAAAATATGCATGAATGAATGAAAGAGTATTGCAATAATGGATGCAAATACAAGCTAGGTAGTGAATTTATATAGAACTTAAGAGAGGGGGTAGGTGGAAAATCCAACCAAATTAGGTCCTGAAAAATGATTCTATGTTAGGTACCCATGTACATATCAAATTACCCCCAAGGAAGAACAATCCCCCCCACAAATAGAGATATAGAACACCCCCAGAATAAAGAGAGAAGAAGAAGAGAACCAATGGTAGATACTCAAAACTGGATGCAAAAGATGGTCCATGATCGTTGAACAACGTTACTCCCCTTAGAAAGAAACACAACCAAAGGTGTATGCACACTATCTCCCAAGCCTTGAAAGGAATATGTAGGAAGAAAGTGCAGAACAAATGAAGTCTCTGAAGTTGGCTGAAGTATCCCCATATTGATGTTGAAAGTTGTCACAATCAAATCAGGCATTCTAGGCCACACTGCTGAAGATGAAAAATCAAGATCTCCTAGAGACTGATGTAGAACACAAGTCAAAGACTCAAGTATCTCCTTTGAAGAATTCTTTTGCAAATTATGATCAAAATTATCCACACTCATGTCAAACTGTGATGAATGATCATGTAGAGAAAGAACAAGAGGGTCAAATTGATCCCTCACAACAACTGAAGAATAATCTTCATCAAAGAGAATATGAATATCATCAATAGTGTCATCTAGATCTAGGATGAGGGAGTCTATAAAGCAAGCTAGAGATGTATGGTAGAAATTGGTCCCAATAAACTGAATCGAAAAGTCATAAATGATCATGCTATAATGAATCATTGGAGGCTCTCAAAGAAGAATCTTTGGAATCTGAATCTGCAACAAGTGATGTCAATGTAATCTCAACATTAGGATGAGAAGCAAGAGAAGTCTTTTTTTCATCTGAACATTCAAGACGTACATAATACATAAGCTTCTGTAAATTATCATGATCATAAGTTATATTATCTACATCATCAAGTGGAATGAGGAAATCTACAATAGGATCATCTAAGAATGGAGAAACATGAGGGTCTCCAAATATCTTCCAGATCTTGTTTCAAATTGTGCTAGGACATT
This sequence comes from Sequoiadendron giganteum, assembly GCA_007115665.2. Lineage (NCBI taxonomy): Eukaryota > Viridiplantae > Streptophyta > Pinopsida > Cupressales > Cupressaceae > Sequoiadendron > Sequoiadendron giganteum. The sequence goes on from CM021102.1 coordinate 241,832,826, forward strand.
CAATGTTGTATATAGACAACAAAGTGTCATAATGAACATGGCAACCAATTATTCCTATTACATGATCAATTATATTCCCACAAGAATTCTTCTTATTAGGTGTGTCTGGTTCAAGCATGAGTCTGTAAAGGTAAGGAAAAAGTTTTAGCCATCTAAGATGGGTTAAAATGCCTTTTTTCCAAGACTCATAATTAGCCTTATGCAACACTATCACAGAAGGATGAGTAGAAAAACCCATGATACTATCCTCAAATGATTATAAAATAATATCAAAACACTCCCACCCTTTTCACTAGTATCAAAGATCACGCCCCAAAATATTCTAAAGCTAGCACTTTATATTTTAGTGCGTTTACAAAGCCTTTTCCAAGATACAATGTTCAATAGCCTCAAAATAGCCAAAATTAAAAAATTTGATGCAAAAATTACTTGAGACCAAATTTGGAAAAAATAGATTTATGGCTATGTAGTGCTCTTCAAGACCTTTCCAATGCCTATTTCTTTTAAAAAAATGGAGCACTAGGGCGAAAGTTATGACATGTTGAAGAAATTGACAAAAGACAACTTCAACTTGAAATATTTGGTACAAGATGGAAAAAGATCTTCTCAATATCTCTATGGATGGAAAGTGCTCATCTCCAACTTTCCAATGATATTTTATTTGCTGAAATCCAACACCCGAAGAAAAATATATTAATTTTTTTTAAAATGGCTGAATTAGCATATAGAAAACAATTTTTTCTAGCAAATTTTTTAATTTCTGATTTCATTTCTGAAAAATCTGCTCATTGTTTGTAGAAAATAACAGAAACTCAAAAATATTTTGAAGGTAATAACAAAACCTAGAAATTGTTTTTTAATCCAACAAGCAGAAAATGAAAAATAAAATAAAAATTAAACCTTCAACAAGGAGAAAAATGGTGCACGACACTTTTTTTACAACAAATTTATTTAGATCTTTGCAAGATATGAAAAATCTAAAAAATACCTAGTTGAGATTTCGACCCTGGCTACAAAACCCAGAAATCATTTTTCTCAAACATGAGTGGAAGCTGGATATTTTTGAAGCAAAAAGAAAAACGGCTCTAATAAAAAATGAATTTCTTCAAACCTCTGCCTACAGCTATGTCAAATGATCTCCAATTTGGATCAAACAAAAGGCTAATCTGACTTTCTCAAACCTTTTGGATGCATTGGAATAGTAAAAAATGTTGCCAATATAACCAGAAATATTGTAATCGCCCGGTTCTCATAAAAAACATATGCAAAATAAAGAGGTAAATAAATCTTTCCAAATCCTTTCTGATTCTCTAGATCATTCAAGAATGCAAGAGAATTGCATACGAGAATTTACAAGAATTTTACAATAAACTCAATCTCTCAATTAGGAATCTAATAACTTAGATTTCTCAAAATAAAAGCTCTAATAACATGTTAGAAATCTAAAATAGATTGAATAACCCAAGAACTTTATGAGACAAAACCAAAGCTACATAGAGTGGAAAAGCATAAAGAATGCACACTAGAACTTTGAGAGATTATGCAATGTCAATATGAAAAAAATGTATTAAGAGCCTCCAAGCTAAAAAGATACAATGCAAATATGCATGAATGGATGCAAATACAAGCTAGGTAGTAAATTTATATAGAACTTAGGAGATGTGGTAGGTGGAAAATCCAACCAATGTGAATCAACCACAAAAAGTGGAGATGGACCACCAAAAGTGGAGATGCCCACCAAAATTTGAAAGTAGTTCCACTCTTTAAGGAAGGGAACAACTCATCACTTATCTCCAAGTTATTAAATAATAAACTCACTTTATTATCCTAAGCAAGCTTAGTTAAGTGTAGGAAAAACCTAGGAGAAAGTTTTCATTATGCAATAATTCTTGGAAATATGTGTATAATTCTTGCAAATGATTTCTTGGATCACCTCTTCCGCTATATTTATCAAATTTTCACATTTCAAAGTCCTTAGAGAAGGGGACTAGTTAGATTTAGGGATCAAAGGATATGGGAAAATATCCTCAAAGTTGAAGGACTTCTTGGATGTAGTAGCTTAGAAGTCTTTGAGGGTGTCTTTCATCTCTTCCCACTCCTTATTAATTGGCATTGATGAGGAAGGGCCTACTGACTTGGACTGATCGTATGGGTTATATTACTGATGTGATCAAGGTGGAGGTGAAATGATCATATCATGGTAGAGGTGGATATGGAGGGACTTGTTGGTATTGATTGGGGTACATGGATTGAGGATTGGCATAATCTTGTTAGTATGATGGCGAAGCTTGATCGTATGATGAGAAGGAACCATACTGATATGATGGTGACTGCTAGGAGTAAAATGGATTGGATTGTAGTTATATGTGGGTTGTTGTTGGGAAGCATAGGGAGGTTGTTGTGGATTGGATTACAGATAGTAGTTGTTTTGTTGTTAATACTGGGGATTGGTGTAAGATGGTTGTTGTTGGGGTTGTTGTGGATTACACTGTCACCAAAAAGTGTAGCCTTGACACTTTTTTGCTCATTTGGGCCTTTTCCCTTGGATTTTGGCCTTGTTTTCATTTGATCTGATGTTGTAATCTAGTCAACACATTAACATTAGACCTTGAACACTTGCAAAAAAATAATAAACTAATAGTGTTTTACAAAGGTGTTATGAAGTGTTGTAACACATCTTCACACTTTTCTAACGACCCTTTCAACACAATTCACCTAAACAAGGTCCCTTTTTACCCCTTTCCAAGTCTTGTGCCAAAGTGTTGTAAGGCGTTGTAATGGATTTTCACACTTTCCTAGGCTTCTCATCAACAAATTAACCCTTCCCTATGCTAAATTTTCCCTTTTATGTACCTTTAGGCTCGACTTAGGTGTGTTTTAGGAGGCAAGTCTTATAATCATCATTTCACAGCTTTTTATTCATAACCACAACTTGAACTTGTCCAAGTGGACTAGGTCACCACCTTGGGTGACCTAGTCCCTTTAGACATATAATTCAAAATCAAAACAAGAACCTAATAAAAAATTGCCTCCAAAACCCTAGGGTCAGCCTATCATGTGTTTTCTTGGTAAATTAGGGCATATATTGTATAAATAAGGGTTTTCATCCTCATTCCACCTCCCCTAACATCATTTTAATCTTCATAAGCACTCAACCACTCAAATCTTGTCAAGCAAGCATTCAAGCACTTAGCATTTCAGACATCATCCATTGGAGTTGGTTCTTGCATGTCTTCAGACTTCTTCAACAAAGGTTTGGTGAGTGTTTATATTTACATGTATTCAATCATATTTATTTTCCTATTTTATTTCATCATTTTAGGTTTACTTACCAAAATGGGGTCTAACTAAGACAAACCCCTATTCTCTAACCCTAACCCTTTGTCTCCTCTTTGCATATGTGCTTTGTAGGATTTTTATATGTAGGTTTGCCATGGAGAAAGGTGATAGAAAGGTGTTTCCAACTCATCAAAGTCATTCAAGTCAACAAAACCCTAGTTGAAGTTTGGAGACCTCTTTCAGCCTATCTTTTGCAAAATCTGAACTAGACACCTATTATGAACCGGAGTGTAGACTGAAGGCTTCCACTTCCACTTCTAGATTTTAAGAGATTTAAAAGAGGACTAAGTCACCAGCAATGGTGACCTAGTACCACTAAACATGTTTTCAAGAATTTTTTTTAGATTTGGACACCCATTTGGCCAAAATGGGCTTTGGTGAAGTTTTCCAGATATGGGACTAGGTCACCCAAAATGGCATAAGTGTTCTAGTAGGCTAAAATTTCAGCATCAGTAGCATTTCTAGCCACCATTCCAATCTGCAACTAAATCCTAGGTGCACCCCTTTAGTTTTATTTTTTCTATAACAATTTGTTTATGTTTCTTAGATGGTTTGTATATCAAAATGCGTTTTCTAGCATAGCCCATTCTCTAAGTTTAGCATTAGTATTCAATCATTTTTATCACTCTCTAGCATTTAGATCATTACACTTAGGCAAATTTCAATCACACACACACATTCCAATTTTAGCATCAGTAGCATTTCTAGCCACCATTACAGTCTGCAACTAAATCGTAGGTGCTCCCCTTTAGTTCTATTTGTCTCTTTAATAATTTATTTATGTTTCTTAGATGGTTTGTGTATCACAATGTGTTTTCTAGCATAGTTCATTATCTAAATTTATCATTAGTATTCAATCATTTTTAGCACTCTCCAACATTTAGATCATTACACTTAGACATTTTCAGTCACACACACACACATTCCAAACCCTAACCTTTGAATGAAATCACCAAAAATACATCATTAGTGTAAAAGAGAGCTTAGGAGAGGGGGTAGGTGGAAAATCCAACCAATAGGAATCAACTACAAAAAGTGGAGATGGACCACCAAAAGTGGAGATTCCCACCAAAAGTTTAAAGTAGTTCCACTCTTTAAGGAAGGGAACAACTCATCACTTATCTCCAAGTTATTAAATAATAAACTCACTTTATTAGCCTAAGCAAGCTTAATTAAGTGTAGGAAAAACCTAGGACTAAGAGAAAATTAATTAACCCACTAGAAAAATAAAAACCTACACCAACATTTTAAAGTTTCTATGTCCTTCAAATTGAAGGAGAAGTGTGCAAAAAAATAATTCTAACAAGTCCACAAAGCAAGAAATTGATCACTTTCGAAAGACACATCAACCAGTCTAGATTTTGCCTCATTAGGCTTGTAGGGAACAATCATAGGAGATAGTTTTCATTATGCAAGAATTCTTGGAAATGTGTGTATAATTCTTGCGAATGATTTCTTGGATCACTTCTTCCCCTATATTTATCAAATTTTTGCATTTCAAAGTCCTTAGGGAAGGGGACTAGTGAGCTGTAGGGATCAAAAGGATATGGGAAAATCATATCAAAGTTGAAGGACTTCTTGGATGTAAGAGCTTGGAAGTCTTTGAGGGTGGCTTTCATCTCTTCCAAATCTATATTAATTGGCATTGATGAGGAAGGGCCTAGTGAGTTAGACTGATCGAATGGGGTATATTGTTGATGTGATGGAGGTGGAGCCAGAATGGAATGATCATATCATGGTAGAGGTGGATATGGAGGGACTTGTTGGTATTGATTGGGGTACATGGATTGAGGATTGGCATAATATTTTTAGTATGATGGCAAAGCTTGATAATGTGAAGAGAAGGAACCATACTGATATGATGGTGACTGTTGGGAGTAAAATCGATTGGATTGTAGTTATATGTGGGTTGTTGTTAGGAAGCATAGGGAGGTTGTTGTGGAATGGATTACCGATAGTAGTATTTTTTTTGTTAATATTGGGGATCGGTGTAAGATAGTTGTTGTTGTGGTTGTTGTGGATTATAGTGTCACCAAAAAGTGTAGCCTTGACACTTTTTCACTCATTTGGGCCTTTTCCCTTGGATTTTGGCCTTTTTTTTCTTTAAGTGTATGTTGTAATGTGGTGAAAACATTCACATTAGACCTTGAACACTTTCAAATCAATAATAAACTAACGGTGTTTTACAAAGGTGTTATGAAGTGCTGTAACACATCTTCCCACTTTTCTAAAGACCCTTTCAACACAATTCACCTAAACAAGGTCCCTTTTTACCCCTTTCAAAGTCTTGTGCCAAAGTGTTGGAAGGCATTGTAATACATTTTTGCACTTCCCTAGGCTTCTTATCAACAAATTAACCCTTCCTTATGTTAAATTTTCCTTTTATGTACTTTTAGGCCCGACTTAGGTGTGTTTCAAGAGGAAAGTCTTATAATCATCATTTAACACCTTTTTATTCCCAAGGTGTTGCCAACTCATCAAATTCATTCAATTCAACAAGATCCTAGTTGAATTTTGGAGAGCTCTTTCAACCCATTTTCTGCAAAATCTGAACCAAACACCTATTAGGAACCGAAGCGTAGACTAAGGGCTTCCACTTCCACTTCTAGATTTTCAAAGATTTAGAAGAGGACTAAGTCACCAACAAAGGTGACCTAGTACCACTGAACATGTTTTTCAAAAGTTTTTATAGATTTGGACACCCATTTAGCTGAAATGGGCTATGGTGGAGTTATCCAGATATGGGACTAGGTCACCCAAAATGGCATTAGTGTCCCAATAGGCCAAAATTTCGGCATCAATAGCATTTCTAGCCACCATTCCAATCTGCAAATAAATCCTAGGTGCACCCCTTTAGTTGTATTTTTTCTACAACAATTTGTTTATGTTTCTGAGATGGTCTGTATATCACAACGTGTTTTCTATCATAGCTCATTCTCTAAGTTTAGCATTAGTATTAAATCATTTTTATCACTCTCTAGAATTTAGATCATTACACTTAGGCACATTTCAATCACACACACACATTCCAATTTCAGCACTAGTAGCATTTCTAGCCACCATTCCAGTTAGCAACTAAATCCCAAGTGCACCCCTTTAGTTTTATTTATCTCTGTAACAATTTATTTTTGTTTCTTAGATGGTTTGTATATCACAATGTGTTTTCTAGCATAGCTCATTATCTAAGTTTAGCATTAGTATTCAATCATTTTCATCACTCTCCAGCATTTAGATCATTACACTTAGATAGCTTCAATCACACACACACATTCCAAACCCTAACCTTTGAATGAACTCACCAAAAATACATGATTAGTGTGAAAGAGAGCCATTCTTCTAGAACAAGCTCCTAGGTGCAAAGCCCTAGAGGCCTAATTGGGTAATCATCTTTCCCTAATTGCACTCATTTTTGGTGGTTCATATAGTAATAATAATTGGGATTAGGGTTGGATGTAATGTCTTGTGTATAATAATTGCTTTGGGGATGATATAGGTATTGGGAAGCAGGGCTGCCTAGGATTTGCTGAGAGGATGGCTATGATTGTGGCACGATTTGGGATTGATGAGGAGGTTGTGATGGATTTTGAGTCTGATGGGGTGGTTGTTGATAAGATGATTGTTGTTTTTGTGGGATGGTTTGTGTCTAATGGGGAGGCTATGAAGGTTTTCCTTTAGATTGATGTGGTGGTTGTGAGGGTGTTTGTTACGGATTACGTTGAGGTTGATGTGAGAGTTGTGATGGATTACCCTACACTTGATGCAAGGATGGTTGTTGAGGATGCGATGGGATTTGAGCCTAGAGTGGAGGTTCTAATAGTATTTTGTATGGTTGTTGATAGGGTGGTTGGGATATCACTTGCTATAGTGGTAGATTATCCTGAGGTGGATGTTGAGATGTAAATGGAGGTGGTGTTAAGTTTGATGTGTCTGTGTGACCAGGCGATATATGAGGAGGTATATTAGAAAAAGGATTATATGTATTGCCACTAGTACTTCTTGGTAATGGGCTTGATTAATGTGGTGGAAGAGGTGGTGTAGATGGTACGAGGATCAAACTTAGGGGAATTTTTGTGCCTTGCGGATTAACTGAACTAGGACCTTGGGGATTGTTTCGATTTTATAGATTGTTAAATCTCTAAGGATTATTAGGATCAAGCCTTGGGGATTGTTGGGATCAAGCACAACACCCATGATTGAGATCCGAACATGGGAAGGTTGTATTTGATAGAAAAAACCATTTTCAAAGCTAGGTTGATACCACGTGTCTTATGGGGTAACCTAAGGGACTTGTGGAACTGATGGAGTAGGATTAACCTAAGACTTTGATGGATCCTAGATAGAGAAGAGGGTGTAATATTGACATATTATGATAAATATAACCCCAATGGTGGCTGGACACCCTTTCAAGTAATGTGGTGAGGATTTAATCTCCACACTAATCAAGAAGATGATCCATCATTTGCACATGAGTAGGATTACAAAGATATTCTTCGATGGTGAGCTCAGATTGATTAACCATGCTTTGTTCAGGGGTGGATTGTATGGGGATTTTCATGTTGGATTGTGACAGGGAACCATTGGTGGGGAATTTGGAGGATACTAAGGATGACTACCTTGGGAGTATTGGTGTTCCATGAGTTTCTTTTCATATGATTAGGTAAAGGGCATGAAAATTCAAGTGACCAAGTGACTATGATGACTCCAAGCCCTAATATGCAATTAAGTGGTTTCCTAGATGATGGCCTAAAGGATTGTAAGGATGATAGATTTATTTATTGGACAATTGATAGGATAATGATGGATTGGTAATTAGATTGATAATTGGATTGGATCGATTTGGATTGGTTGATTGGATTGGATGATTGACTGGATTAGATCTATGGGATTAACTTTGAACCAATTTTAGGATTTTGATGGGATGATAAAAAAGGTGATTACGATACAAAACCTACCTTGAGATGGAAGTAGATTGATAAGGCCACAAAGGATTACTAACTTAGGATGGATGAAAATCCTAAGCAAGCATGGATGATGATGATTAGGGTCAATTACCTAACCCAATTGGATAAGAGAGCCCTAAAATGATGCTTAAAGAAATCAGATTGATGGATCGATGATGGATATGCAATCTATAGATGTTCTAAAATAAACCTACATGATTTGATTGAGGATTCAATGAATTTCAAAAAATGTAGATAGACTGAAATGACAATTACAGGCAAATGGATGGTGATAAAAAAAATTGATCATAAGAATAGACTTGGAAAACAACAACCTTTTAGTGGTTAAGAGGATTTAGCCTAGAATTTTTTGTATAGGACGTGGATACACATTTGTGAGTAATGGACTTTCCTTTCCACGTAATTGGATCGCCTATCTAACGTACACGGAATCGCCTTTGTGTTTCATGGGACCACCTCTATATTTGATGGGATCCCTTATGGGGAAAACAAGATCGACTATTTCTTGAGGTGTATAGATGAAGATGGCACAGGTTGAACATGGGATCACCCCTATGGACAATAGGTTTTCCTATTTGATGGGATGTACAAATGGGGATGATATGGAATGGACACGAGATTTCCCTTGCAAACAACAAGTTTTCTTACTCTATGAGATGTATGGACATACGACTAGGAGACATGGGCACAAAATCACCTATGAGGATGATAGGATCACCTATTCAAAGAATGGGAAAAGACACAGTCACCTATCTAAGAGACACTTAAGGAAATTCACTCCTGATGGAAACGAGTTCACCTATTGGATGGCCTAACTGGACTAAGATGCGGATTCGCCCCTATGAGGGTAGGATCGCTTGTCAACAAGGAAAGTTCATCAAGTGTAAAGTAAACTCACTACTAATGATAGGGGAAGACTATGACAAAGGACTAAAAACACAACAAACAAAAAGCAGTTGATTGGTACTGACTCAAATTGACAAGAAACACTAGTATATCACAAGAAGACACTATAGAAAGCATAAGCCTAAAATTAATAGTAAAGGGTTGCTAGCTCAATGTAGGCCTAACACCTTGGGAGGACACCTCAAGGTTAATACTCCATGAAATTGATCGAAAGCACCCTCTCTTGCAAAGATGGATAGCTAGAGATCCAATGTTACAGGGTCATCAACAAACGCCATAGGATCACCTTATCTATCGCCTCAAGAACTATCGTAGTTCACCATGAGGATTTCTATCTCAACCTAAGGGAGTACATGATGAGTAACTTCAGGGTACGGTCTACAACCCTTGCTCTACACCAAGTCGTGGTTGAAAGATGGGTCTCTATCTAGGCTAAACAAGCTATCTTGTGCATCCTCAATGCACTAAGAAGGTGTGTGAGGCACAACTCTGAAAACTAGCCCATCATAAGCATAGATTAGGAGCCCCAATGAGGTATTGGAAATTCAAACCAACCATGCATGTCCTATATAGGTATCGCGCTAGCTTTGACGCTTAACTAGACACAATGTGACTGGATTGGGGTACAACTTTGGCTCTCCCTGCTTTGTATACCCGACTAGTAATACGTGGTTGAGACCATCCCTCAGGTGATGAAATCTCAAGCAAGTCTCACTAAGGGAAGGAAATACTAGATGTTTCTGTAGATTTTCAAGCTTGTGCATAGCGTAAGGGGAGAGTGTACCCGTATTAGTATTCTTAGGTACAATCAATTGGACTAAAATGAGTTGTAATTTCTGGTCACCCAGGATCACCGTCTAGTGCAAGAGAAGAGCATACATCAACAACACGCTCCCAAACATAAAGAAAAAGTTAATTGACCATTTAATTAATTCTATGTGTTCTTAGCTAGTATAATCTTGGACAAATGACTAGCTACACAAACATCAGTATAATCTCACAGACACAAACAAACAAGTCAACTGATTAGTATCCAAAACTAAAATCAAACAAGAGAAAGAATTAAAAAATTTAGTGTTCTGTATTACCTCAAATTTTCCTCCATGTGTAGCAAATTTTCCCTTTTCAAGTTAGTCGAGTACATATGCCTTTGAAAGTGTTGGTCTAGATTAGGAGTACTACGTTCGCCTTTCTAATAGAAAGGTGTATATGTGTTCACATGTGCTTACTGCAGGTACGCCTCTGAGTGAGGAAGATTCGTTCGTCGAGAGTAGATTCACCTCTGTGCGTGAAACCTGAACCTGCAAAACTTCAAACAACAAAAAACCTGAAAGTAGACACGTGACATGGGTCCCACCGGGCATACCAGAAATGTGTGTAGGTGAATTTCCTATTATAAGAATGTGAAACCTAATGGAAATGCAAAACAAGAAATCACAAACAACACCTCAAGATTGACACAAATTAATTCAAACAAAATACAAGAGAATGATATATTTTACCTTGCTTGAATTGTTGAGTTGGTTGGCCCTTTTGATACTTGATTGTTATGCTCCTTGATTAGAAAAAAGGGCTTAAATCCTAGTGCAGAATGAAGCTAAGATGGTGAAGATTGCAATGGTGGATGTGCTTAGTTGATTAGATGGAAGATGACGGCTCTAAAGTGTTGCAATAATAGAGCTATGCTATGTTGTGTGAGAGGTGGCTAAGTGTTTTGCTTGCTTGTGTGTGATAGCCAAAATGAGGGAAATTTCACTACTTTTAGGGGAAGTGCTTCCAAACCAATGGATGGCTGAGATGCATCCAAGGTGGAGGAGATCAAGGGCTAGGGTGAGTTAAGAACCCACAAGCCATCTGATGCTAACATGTGTTAGATGAGGTGGACAAGAGGAGATGAAGTGGAGGTGAGGTGGAGGTACTAGGATGTACCTTGGGGATGGATAAGATCTCCTCATAAAGGAGGTTTGTGTCCACATGTACCTTGAGAGGACAAGTGAGGAATTAAAAATTCCTCACAAATTCTCATGGGGATGAGAAAAGGAATTAATTTGTTTTAAAAATGCATGCAAGGAATAAATATGAATTTTAAATTCACATGGGGAAGAGGATGCCTTCTCCAAAAAGAGAAAGCATTAAATAATGGTTGACTAAGTACACATCGATAAATGACATGAGGATTATGTTAGCTTAATTTAGTGATTAAGGTTGTGCAAATGCAAGATTAAATGGGCTAATGAAAGATTAAGGGCAAGTGACAAATTATAAAGGATGTGACCCTAATGATGACCCTAATAATTATCAAATATCTACACCCATAAAAACAAAAAGCATATGTATATCACATCTACATGACACCCTCCCATGATTAGTTGCATGATGACATCTTACATAATATTTTTTTATTGTGTCAACATAATGAATTTATCCTACGAATATACAATTACGATTTATTATGTTTAGATAATGTTAGATTTCTATGTGGATCTGTTTTGTCCTCGGATGTATTCTGAAGTTATAGTGTCAAACAGAAATTGGCCGAAAGAAGTGTTACTCCCGAATAAGTGAATGGACTCAAATCCCTTCGCTTACGGAAACAACTGATTTTCTTTTGTGTTGGAAATTTTAACACATCGATATTAGATATAAATAGGTGAATATGTGCTCTTTCACATAATCCTTCATGTCTTTCATGTGCATTACAAACACCGTAATAATCGTAACGTGGTAACGTGCATATAACCATAATTTCAACCGCTAGGGTCAAGATTCCCCGTTTGCTACAGACTTTACAGAGGCTGATTTTCTATATAAGATAGCCCAAAGCCATAGTATGTCATATAACCATTGCACGTTTACTCTCATCGAAAATGGCCAGCACCCAAGCCTTACAGCCATTGCTTCTTTTATTTGCTTTCTTTTTCTTCAACTCAGTAATGGCGAGAGCTGTTAGAACTTCGGTGAATATGACGAAGGCTTAAAATGGCGTTAAATATCATGTTGAGAAGCCGGAACTTGTAGTTCAAATGGTAGAAAGGTAAGCGTGTCGCCTTTGAGATGCTTTAGACATTCTAAAGAATTTAAAGAATGCAGTATGGAAATGAAATTTAATGCCATACCCCATTCAGTACATCAATATGAAATGCTAAATTGCAAAAGTTTATTGAACATGCGTCTAGTTATTCTTATGCTATTGCTCGGCGCTGTATTTTGTATAACAACATTCTTGAAACTATAGTTGGTACGTCGCAGCTGTTATAGATCAGATTTCTATTCCCCATATCATCGCGCCATTGGATAGTTAATATTTATCGTTGTTTAGATAGATAGAGTGTAAGAAAAATGTTCCACAGAAAAGATATTGTTAAGTTAGTTAATGTTTGTCTTTGCTTAGATAGACACTAGAGATTATTTAGAAATTTCGAAAGCGACTGTGCAGGAGTTTAAATAGTTCCAGAAGAAGGCTGAGCTCGTGCGGAACGGGCAATCCCATTGACGATTGTTGGCGTTGCGATCCCAACTGGGTTAATAACAGACAGACTGTGCCATCGGATTTGGCAAAAACGCCATTGGAGTTAAGCAGGGAAGATTTTATGTGGTTACAGATGCCAATGACTATGACCCCGTCAATCCCTGGCCCGGCACTCTGCGCGACGCTGTTATTCAAACCGAGCCTTTCTGGATAATTTTCCAAAGAGATATGGTTATACAACTCAAGGAGGAACTTATCATGAACAGTTATAAGACAATTGATGGTAGAGGAGCCAACGTTCATATAACAAACGGAGCTTGCATTACAATACAGTACATAAACAACATCATCATTCATGGAATTCATATCCACGACTGTAAAACTGCGGGAAATACAAATGTTAGGAGCTCCCCGACCCATTATGGGTCTAGAACCAGAAGTGATGGAGATGGGATTTCAATCTTTGGAGGAAGTGCAATTTGGGTAGACCACTGTTCCTTGTCAAGCTGCACAATGGACTGATCGACGGCATCATGGGGTCCACTGCCATCACCATTTCAAACAACTTTTTCACTCACCATAACAAGGTGCTCAACTTGTTACTTGATCTGCCATAAATTCATTTTTCTTTTAAAAGGTTTCACAATTGTATTTTTCTCACAGGATCTCAGAGTAGGGTACTAAAAGCTCATTACCAGACATAAACATAAAAAAGATGTTGGTATCTATTGAATTGTCGATATAACGCTATTTCTCAAGTTAAATATTTAGTGGCTTTTTGCAGGTGATGCTCCTGGGACATAGTAACGCCTATACCCAGGATGTCAAAATGCAAGTAACAGTTGCATTGAACCACTTTGGAGAAGGTCTTGTTCAGCGTATGCCCAGGTTCGAATAAAATTTTAGAGAAACTCTCTCTATATTCCTCGCACAAAGACCACATACAATCGCTCGAGTTTTTTTGTTTGTTCTCCATTGAGGTTTAAAAAAATATCGTTGTAATGCAGGTGCCAACATGGTTACTTTCATGTGGTGAACAATGATTACACCCACTGAGAAATGTACGCAATCGGGGGAAGTGCAAACCCCACCATTAATAGCCAAGGCAGCAGATTCCTTGCCAGTGACAATTGATTCCACGAGGTAAAAGGCCTGTACTACTCATGTCTCTTATATCTCTAGTTTACCATGAATACAATAGTTATGGTATGGGTAATGTGTAGGTGACAAAGCACGTAGATTCCATAGAAGGTAATTGGAGATCACTGGGGGATCTAATGTTAAATTGGGCATTCTTCACACCATCAGGGTCTAAAGCATCCTCAAGGTATGCCAAAGCTTTGAGTATGGCAAAAAGACCTTCCTCGATTGTGGGCTCTATCACTGCAACTTTGGGTGTTCTCACCTACAGAAAGGGTTCCAGCTGTTAGACTGAAATACATGCGTTACAGACTAACATTTAAGAATCCGTCAACTCTGTAACTTGCCAAGCATGAGCACACTCAATAACGCTTCTCAGTTATTTTAGATTTGTTTGTTGAGACTCTCCGGTCATCTTTTAGTAATGTGGAATATATCAGCAATCCTTTTCCCAGATTTCAAGCGTTGTGGTGGTAGTCAAGTCAATGTGGTTTTTATTATCTCAAATTTGTAGCGTAGTGGTGGAACATCGAGTCAAATATGTTTTTTATTATATTGATTGCTACTGAAAAGGACTTTTTACGTATGCCTTACAAGGATTGTAGTCTATATAGATGTAGAATAGTCGAATTTATGTTCATATCAGAAAACTAATTTATAACAGCATACGACGCAACTAAACTAACATGTTTACCTTTAATATATATGTAAAAGACATCTATTTTAGATGTCTATATTTTTAACAAAAATTCTAATAGAAATAAATAATTAGAGAATGATATTATCAATTTTTTACATATTTTTTTGAAAGATATAAATGATAGTTTAAAATTATCTATTTTAATATAAGACTAGAGCGTCTGCAAACAATAATTCAAAATATGCTAAGAGGGATCATGAATTATTTGTGAAATTCTATCGAATTAATTTTATAAAATAAATGAAAATATTAAAATTTAACATTATTGATTTTCTTAAAACACACTTTAAGCAAATTGCATGGTAACATTTTAAATAGAAAAAAAGAAACTACAACCCCGTCCATGGCTCCCCTACCTAACTTTAACATTAGATTTTGACTACAAACGAAATAATCTAAAATCTATATAACTTCAACAATGGAGAAGATTACCGATAAAACATAAACTTTTCAGATATTTTAGCCCATTAAAACATATAATTGTTGACAAATATGTTGTCTTGTATATCCATGTAGGCATATATCTCCTTGTAGTGTTTCACCTACAACCACCTCAAATTGACACTTTATGTTATGGTTTTGATTAAACCTACCAACAATACATTAACTTGTTTCACACAAATCAAATCCCATATACTCACTACGATATTTACATCTATACCTCTTTCCCATGATGATATAGAACAAAAATACCCAAATATGTAATCTAATTATTTCTATAATAAAAAGGACCGAGAACGAAAAAAATAGGAAATTGATGTTGGAAGAGGCATGGACTTTCGAATATTAAAAACTACAATACAAAGAGTAAACCCTCACCTATCATTTCTTTGAAGCAATGTACTTCTTTATATTATTGGACTCTTAAGGAAATCCACTTGAATACAATATGCATGATTTTATAATCAGATGCTTTTGAAAATTAATTGCAAGTCATTAATAACAATTTCTCTCCTTCACAACCTCACTCCAAAGACCTACAAGCCATTGATTCATACTATATTAAAAAAAGTGGGCTTACTTGTAATATATATATATATACAATACACAGTTGTGTAAACCATACATGTAGTGTAGGCCTTGACAACTTAAACAATACACTCTAATATTTGAATTTCTTAGGTGGTTCATCTAAAATATCACTAGCTTCTCAATAGGACTCATGCAAAATTGTGGCAGCCTACTATATCCAAGGGCAACACACATTGTTTTTTCACAAAAAAATTCTATAGTGATTACACCTTCCTTTCAATCTATGCAAATTTGTCTAGCCCTTCATACCAACAAGAGGACACTATCACATAAGAAAAATATTTGATATTCCATGGCCCCCAAACATTTGACCTACTTTAAAATCTATCATGCTCTAAAAGAGTAATGTTAAAATATTATGAGAGTTCATAATTGCATACATAATTATGAGAACTTAAAATATATTGGTTAATGATGTTTTTGATCACCTCATGGATAAGGTTTAGCATTAGTAGGTTCAATAAGTGTACCATCCTCAATATCTCTTGTTAGAGTTATCATGCATTAGCTAATGATTAATTAATCTTTAATTAACTATTATTCTAATTTATTTTCATGCACTTAAGCTAAACTTAGGGTTTCTTTATTAATTGAGTTAATATTAGATCATTGTATCATCTCATTAGTGTGGTGGTGAGGAGCCTACGAGTGGTGTTTGGAGATGTAGACCTTCCTATCCAAGGGAAGGAGCTGAATATTGGTGCATGCTTGGGGATAGTGTAGGAACCATTACCCCTATATTTGTGTGGACTCATCAGTAGGATCCTCATGCCTGATAGGAGTGGTTGATTTTTTAGCCTCAAGATGATTCACATTGTCATGAATATAGTGGAGAGGAGAGAGGGTGTATTTACATGTGGTTCATGTGTATTAGAACAACTATATCATGATATTCATGTTGTGTGTTATGAGAAAGTTTTGAGAATCACTCACATCATACTACTCCAAGTATAGACCTAGGAGCATATCAAAGTGGCATAGATAAATATTTTGATTGTCGGAGCGAGGGATGAGACATTTCTAGTGGCTTATTAGTGGGGTTTAGAGTATGGATGGAGGTTGCACTACTAGGAGGTGGGGATCCTGGAGGAGTGGCGATGAAGGATAACTAGATTGGAGGATGAGGACATTATTTGGAGGCCCTATATGTGGCACCACTTTTTAGGTATGGTGGGAGGATGATAGGCAATGGAGAGGCTATCTATACTCATGATGCTACTTGATAGGAAGATATCCATTTATCATTGAGCTACACAAGTCGGATAGGGTCACCCATCAATACATAATTTAGTAGGGCATCATTGTAGGGCCCAAAATGTTTAGATGGATGAGTTGTGAGTCAACAACAATATGAGGATAAAGACTAATAGTCAAGTATGCTAGATAGATGTGAGAGGCAGTCCTAATCACTATATGGCCATGGAGGGTAGGACTAGAGGATGCAGACATGATAGTGTGATATTCAACATGGTGGGACCAACATAGGCCTAGGAGGATTACTACGATACAACCTATCATAATAGTTGTTGGTTTTGGTGAGGATGATCAAGAACAATCGAGGCCATGGAGGTGGAAGAGGGATGGCTAGTAGAGGGGAGAGGAAAATGTGGAGATGGAAAGGTGTCATATATACCACCACCACCAAAGGACCCAACAGTACTATTGATAGGAGCCATAGCTAGACTATGGATAGCATAGTATAGATTGAGGGAGTCAAAGGCCAATAGGGATAGATTGTAGATAGAGGTGGGGAGACTATTGGGGAGGTGCAACATTTGCAAGATGCAGTAGAGGCCACACAACAAGATATGGGGAAAGAGTCTATGACTCTGGCAGATTAGGCAGGTAGGCCATTATTGGAAACACAAGCCAAGAGGGATGATTTATGATGACAACTAGAGGGGGATCAAGGAGAGAGGGAGGAGGTTCTGAAGAGAGAAGAGTGTGTAGAGGTGGTGGTTGGAGAGGTAGGGGTGCCACTAGAGAGAGAGGAGACAGTTGAGGCATAGGTACAAAGCCTGTGGGGTGAGAGGGATGAGGCTGTATGGAGGATTCGTAGGTGGAGGTGCATGTACAACAAATGATATTGTCGTAGGAGGTCTAGGAGTAGGAGAGGCGAAGGATTACCCAGTAGAGTTAAAATTACCTCTTGGAGAGGGAGATGGCCAGGGCACATATAGTAGGAGAGTCCAATTCTAGGACTAAGGTAAGCTATTGCATGAGTGCACATTTTAGGGAGGTGCCTGATCCAGCACAAAGAGTGCCTCCATATGTCAGGGTAGCCTTGCAGATACCAGCACCCTCTTGATTAGCATATACTCACACTACAGGGTACAATGACTATCGAGAGACTCCCCCCATGGCTGAGGTTCAGGAGCAGACTCCCCACAAAAGATCAACTATAGGGAGTAGTGGATAGAGAGAGGGGATGTGGATAGAATTCCAATTTTTTACAGGTGTAGAGTGGATGTTTTGTACATATAGGTAGAGACTATAAATTATTTTGCACAGATTGAGCAGATATTGATTCATTAGATTCATTCATTTCTTTATTCTTTTTTGATTCAAGACACCATGATGTGTCAGATGTAGTCAACTATGGATATGTGTAGGATCATGATGGGCCAAAAAGTGGTGATATCTAAGCCATATGATGGTCCATGTGGCTGATGACTTTTTTTAAACCCAAAATTGATGAAATGAAAAGGGTTTTTATAAGAGATTCTCAACTTTCCACCAATATAAATTATGCTTTACTTTGAATTTAATAAATACTTATTATTCATTTTCTATTGGAATTACGAATAAAGTCCTGATTGATAGGCTGATTGAAAAACATCTATAACTTTCAAATGGTATCACATTTTTTGAATCTGGAACAGGCGTCACATTCTATGCTTCACATAATATAGGATTAAAATAGAAAAAAATTAATTTCATGAATGTTTGACCAAGTTAAGGTGGTTAGACAGACGTGCTTTTATATTTTTTTAAAGTTGTAATAAAAAAATTATAATTCATTATTTACTTGGAAAAAAATTATAAAAAAATATGCATCACATCGGGACATGAGTCCTCTATTTATATCTAAAAGCTTATAAAAAAATATTATCATTTTATTGTGGTTAGGGTGGTCAGACAGACACCTACTTCTTATTTTTACCCTGAAATTTAAATACTACTGCATTGAAATTTCAAATTTTCACCAAATAGGTTTTTTTTTTGAAATAAAGGTCTAGTAGTTTAGAAACTACATTCAATTTTCTACAGATTGTATTTGTACATTTTTTTGAAATAATATAGATAACGTATTCAAATTTTTACGTCAAGTTGTCTAACTCTTATTTTTTGTCATTTTATTGCCACTTAAGGGCCTGTTTTTTCCATGACGATCCTGAACATACCCCTATATTTCATTAGTTCCCTACACTTGTACCTTTATTTGATGGAATTTTACAAATTTTTAAGGACATGGACATCTTATTATGGACTTTTGCGGATATGTATGGAATTTTGATAGACTTTATGATCTTTTATTATGTACCTTGGATGGACTTGTGATCAACACTATATTGTATATATATATATATTATGCGATGGACATTGACAATGCTATGTGATTATTATGTGATGTGGTGGATATTTATTATGCTCATGTGTATGATTATGATTATGATGTATGCATGTGATTACAATAATTTATACTTATGTTTATGTGAATGATATGGATGAAATGAATTATGTCTAATTCCTTTTGATGTAGGATGTGATGTGACATGATTTATGATTTCATGATATATTTTATGGACATGATACTAATGGTGTGTGATACAGGTGGTGATGTGACTGTGATTTATGGTGCATGCATATGGAATATGATATGATGGATGATGCATAGATTATTGATTGTATTATAATGGTTAACTATGTATGTTTGATGTGACATGAAAGTAATGTAATGGATGTAATATGCATATGTGATCATGTTATGAATAGACGTGATGAATGTAATGTAATGCAATGCATGTAGTGAAATGAACTAATATGTTTAGAATAATAACTCCAAACAACGGAAAATGATGATGAAAATGGACTTAGCATGCTTAGAATAACAAATCTGTACTAATCTAAACAATGTAAGATGATAATGAAAATGAGAATGAAATGAAATGAGATGGAATGGGATGAACTTAAGATTCTTAGAATAACAAATTTATATTAATCTAAAAAACTTAAGGTGATAATGAAAATGATGATGAAGTGAAATGAGTTGAAATGGGATGAACTTAAGATATTTAGAATAAAAATCTATAATAATCTAAATAACTTATGATAATGAAAATGATGATACAAATGAAATGGACGAGATGACATGAACTTAAAATGCTTAGAATAACATATCTATATTAATCTAAACAACTTAAGATGATAGTGAAAATAAAATGAACTTAAGATTCTTAGAATAACAAATCTATATTACTCTGAACAAATTAAGATGATAATGAAAAGAATACAATGAAATTGATGAAATAAAATGAACTTAAGATGCTTAGAATAAAAAATCTATATTAATCTAAACAAATTAAGATAATAATGAAAATGATGATGCAACGAAATGATTGGAAATGTAAGAATGAAATGAACGTAGATGCTAGTGAACATGCATAGTGAGATGAATGATGATGGGTGTGATAGTGTGCTTATCAAAACCATAGGAACCCTGATAGGAAGAACAGGTGGGGGGAATAACATTTGCACAACTGAAAATCACTAATCATAGGCTAGTGGGAGGATTGGATGGGGATGAATCCAATACAAAGGGATGATAACTGAAATAAAAAACCTAATTCCATTTTGTCATATTAGGAGCACTAATTTTTACTATAGCAGAGGACACAATATGCTAGGGTATGAAGAACCAAGGTTGATTGGTGTCAAATGTATAAGAAAAACACAAGAAGAAAGAAGGTTGTCCCAAGACCCCAAAGCCACAATAACTTTGGTCAAGCCAAATGTTGGAATAATTGCAAGCACAAAGGATGCCCCGATGTAACACAAGACAACAAGGATCTTGGTGGGTACTACACGAGACAACCAAGAAGATAAGATCACACCAAAAAAAAATATGCCCCTATGTTTACCTATCAAAACACACCAAGTTATGATGTATTGTAGGGACGTTGACAAAGTATGATAAGAAGCTAAAATAATGAAAAATGTTCAAAAGAATCTAGAGATCACAAAAAAATTCAAAAGTTCTTTGCAGATATGATTAGTAGATGGATGGAATTGGTGTGGTTTGATTTAAGGGAGGATACATCTTGTTAAGGCCAAAGATGGAGGGTAGATGAGGTGATCGACATGACTCTGGATACTCAAAATGGATTGAAACTCATTGTACAAATGAATTTTGTTTTTAGGAACCAACCGTATAGGGACACACTTGATGACACGAAATAGAACTAAGAAACACCCTAAAGACAGGCCTATGGTCTTGGGGACTCATTGATTGATGGCCTTTCCTATGTGAAAGTGTAGAGACCTCCTAGTTTGATAAAAGGATTGCCAACTAATCACGAATAAAATTTTCAAGATGACAATAGAGACATTGATGGATGAAAATGACTAAGACAATAGGATGGACAAAAGCCTTTGGGGATGATCAAATGATTAGCCTTACCTACGTGAAAGAAAAAAGGTATCATAGTTCAACAAAATGGGCCAAAGATGACATAAGACCTAGTGATGACCGAGGAAATGCAGGACCTAAATGAGGAAGTGAGATAGACCAAATGACACAAATATATAGATGATGAAAAGATCAAATTCAAGATAAAAGCTCATAATTGAGGATAGCCAATTTGAATCATCCAATGGTTAATAAAAATATACCAAGCAATGGATGATAGGATGTCGATGGGAGGATGGGTATGAAAGGATGTGACGATAGGATATGCGGATAGGATAGATGGAAGCATAAAGGAAAATAGGAGATAAGGTATTTTAATGATTAAGCTCTCTATGAATGGATCCTATTGCAAGGTTTTCACCAATCGTACTTATCCAAGGCATCACTAGGGGTGGTTTTAACCATAAGATGCATTATTTCTCTTTACATTTTTGGGAATTTTTTGACTTTTTTTTTATCTTTTTGTATTTCTTGATGATTTTTTTCTTTTTTGGTATTTTTGTAAGTAGGATAACCCATCTAAACTATGTGTAAAACCTTTTTAGGTGCATTATTTTAATGGGTTCTTCCAAGGGTTCCACCTTAGGTGTTGCAAGCCTATATGCTCCAAAACCATATTTTGCAATGACCACATAAGGACCCAACCAAATTGCCTCAAACTTACCTTTATTTTCTCAATCCTATTGGGTATGCATATTTTCTTTCAAGACTAAATCACCAACGTTAAATTGGTGGGGATACACCTTCATATTATAAATTATTTTGAGTGAATGTTGATAAGCTTGTAATTGATTATAGGCCTTGATGTGTTCCTCATCCAAAAGATCAAGCTAACTTAACCATGTGACTTGAGCATCTTCGTCATTCATTAAATTATTTAGAGAGATACAAAGTAATGGGATCAAAAATTCAATCAACAAGATGGTATCAACACCATAGAAAAGGGAATATTGGGTAGTTATAGTAGGGGTGCAAGTGGATGTGTGATATGCTCGAAGGGTGGAATTAAGGTGGAGGTGCCAATCTTGACCAGTGTTGTTGAAAATGTTTTTGAGGATTTTAATAAGGGTCTTGTTGTTAGCTTCATCTTGTCCATTACCCTTAGGATAATATGGAGTTGACTAACAATGTTGGATGTGATAGGTTTCACAAAGGCGTTTCATATACTGGTGTTTGAAGGGCTTTCCATCATCGGTAATGATAGTAGAGGGGATACCATATTTGCAAAGAATATGATAGAGGATGAATTTGGAAATTTGACTACTAGTGATTTGAGAGAGTGGAATGGATTCCACCCATTTGGTAAATTATTCAGTGAATTGATGATCAAGGTGTGACCATCAGATGAAGGAGGGTGAATCATATTGATTAAGTTGAAACCCCATTGTGAAAAATTCCATGGTTTAATAATGGGCTGTAAATCTTGGGCTGGAGCACGGATTAGATCTGCATGTTGTTGACACGGTACACATTTCTTCACAAACTCACAAGAATCATGCTCCAAGTGGGCCAGTAATATTCTACTCATGAGAATTTTCTTCACTAAGTCTATCCCATTAGAATGAGACACATAGACACCAGTATGCACTTTTTTTAATGCAACATGATATTCTAATTCATTTAGACATCGAAGGAGAGTGTCATCATACCCTCTATGATAAAGTCTATCTTCCATGATTGTGTAGTGAGAAGTGCATTAGGTGAATGATTTATGATGGTTACAGGTGAGGTCAGGGGGTAGGATATTGTTGTGTAGATAGGCACAAATGTCATGATACCAAGGTGATTGGGGACCTACAATATCGCACACCATTTCATTATTAGGAATATCGTACATTGGGATTAATAGTTTCTCTACAAGGAACTCACAATCCATTTGGTCTTTGGGAATTTTGATGAGAGAACCAATTGTATCCATAGCATCTACTCCCTTGCTTTGTATTCTAGGACTCTGCTCAAATTGGATATGGTCAAAGTATTTCTTGAAATCATCCACCATGCATTTATAAGGAAGAATCTTATCATCCTTACTTTAAAACTCACCATTGAATTTTTTGACTATAAGCTAAGAATCGCCAAAGAACTAGAGACGAGTGATATTCTATTGTACTGCAATTCTGATGTATGTTATTAAAGCTTCATATTCAACAATGTTATTTGTGCATGGGAATTCTAACCTCATTGACTTTAGGATGTAGTCACCTTGGGGTGACAAAGAGAATACCTATGCTAGCTCCAATGTGAGCATATGGCCCATCAAGATATACTTTCCATATATCTGATTTTGAAATTGTAAGGACCCCTTTGTGAGGAAACTCTACTACTAATGGATATACATCTATGAGAGGAGAATCAACCAATTGATCTGCTATTACTTGCCCTTTGACCACTTTATGGTCCACATATTCTATGTCAAACTCACTAAGAAGCATAACCCACTTGGCCATGTGGCCAATTAATGATGTTATTGAGAACAAATATTTGAGTGGATCAAATTTTGATATGAACTTGATAGGATGACTAAGAATATAAAATGCAGCTTTTTTGAGCTAAAGATGACTACTAAGAAAGATTTATCCATGGGTGAATAATTAAGTTGAATAATTAAGATGGCATACTCTTTAGAAAACTCATAATGATGGGCCAACAATGCCCCCAATGCAACTGAAGTGGCTAAGATGTATAGCAGTAATTGTTGGTATGTGGTGATTGATCATGTTATACTCTACACTTTTTAGTACTGTTCACTCTCCATGTATCACCGAAAAAGGAAAAGGTCGACTTTGTAAACCCTAATTTCTGGAAGCTTCTAAAAGCTTGTTATAAGTGATTGGGATGGAGAGTTGTAGTATGGAATTATTCACGATATTGTAATATGTTTTGCACTGGATAATAAAATCATTGGATGGTTGTGGTTTTGTGGATGTAGCCCAGATTAGATGAACCACATTAAATTCTTTGTGTTGTCTTCTATGTGTGTTTTGTTACTCTATTTTATTGTTCAAATCTGCATTGAACTTTGTTGAATCTCTCTTGTGCTAATTTTTCCTTGATGACAATATGTGTTACAATCTGGTATCTTGGAGGTTTACTCAATTGATCTGCTTCGTTTATGTTTGGCATGTTTACTTCATTTTTGATATTATCTTGGGTGGCACTGATATCTTGACTCCTTGTGCAGATCTCGGTTGAGGTATTTTGGTTATAGGTTTCCTTAATCAACTGATAATGGTTTATGGTATGTGGAATGGCATTGTGAATTTAACATGCAAAATTAGTCTTCATTATACCTCATAATTCATTGGACATTATTTGGCATTGGCACATTATATAGCAATGGACATAATAAGGTGGCAATCGGCTTTGATGTTTTTGGATATCTTTTGGCATTGGAAATTATGGTAGGCACACTATGGGAATGCATATTACATTGCATTCGGGTCAATGATGGAAAATTCACAAGGCTTAAAAGCTGACATCAGGTATAAAGGTATTGATTAATGTTTTATGTCACATTGGATGTGACTTAGCTTTGATCATTTGGAAATAATCAGTTGTTTGGAAATCAACATTTGATGAGTAATGTGCTCATATCAATTTGTGCAAAGCTTAACTTGGTCGATGATTTCACATTGTCTAAATTAGTCAAAAGCTATAATGCCTATCGGCATGCAAGTCCTTGATATGCCCATGAATTTCAAAAGGCATTATGAGTTTCATGATTTACTATGTATGTCCTCTCAGACTCCAAATGATTATCAATTTATTTGTGAAGGAATTCAATTGAGTGTTTTGCAAAGTTTAGGTCATTGTTTCACTTCTCCTATTTGAAGGGTTTGGAACCCTGCACTAACCGCCACCATGGAATCTTGCTCTCAACCATTTCTTTTCACTCACTGGCTTTCTGAACTTGGACAACGTATGAGGAATATTAGAGGACCATTACAATGGTCATTCTTTGTGTTTACTTCCTGTCATTGGGTGAAGGCCTAAGATTGAAAGGTGTCTCAGCCATTTCTTTCTCTGCAGATCTGGTAAACTCCTCCATGACAACATCTCCATCATTACTCTCACATATTTTTTCTTTTGACTATTGTGCAGAAGCATTACAACTACTGGCAAGGTTGTTAGGAGATATATGTTTTTTCCTTCTATTTGGAAAATGGAAAAACCAAATGTGTTTAGTTATTTATATGAGCAGATTCAGTTCATGTTGATTTCACTTCATAGTAATGCATATATATTTAATATATCCTTCTAAAATTTCTCTTGCATTTTAAGGGAAAGTGATTTTTGTTTGTGGGTAATCATAATATCTTCGAATCTCTTCAAATCCTTACCTGAATCTTTGGTAATGGCTCTTGAAAGGATGATTTCGGTTATAGGTGTAGTTCTTTTAGTTACTTAAAATCTATAACTGTTTTATTAGGTATTGCTCATGGTTTATATAGATCTTATGTTGTGTTGGTTTTAGCACTTCTTGTGCAGGCTGCTTGAGAGGATAGGTTTCAATTTGCCTTCTAAATTTGCACAATGCCTGACTATTCCTGTCAGAAGAACTTATTCATATTGATCTTTCCCACATGAACATGATAACATCCAGTACCGTTGCTTGAAGTAATCTTGGTAACCTGATAATCATCTTTGTGTTATTATTTGAAAGTGAAATATGAGCAACTGTTGTAACTTTTCCTAAAATGTAATGATGTATTCTATAAAAAAGAAAACAGAGAGATTAGGGCTTTATCATTACTGAAAAACCTAAAAAGAAAAAAAAAGAGTAGTGTAGTTCAATTTTTTTATTGAAAAACAAAGGGTAATTATTTTTACTGAAAAACTTTGGGGAAAAAAATGTGTTAACAGTTTTGAAGAGTATCATGAAAAATTGCTAAAACAGTGTGTGAGAAAAATAAAGTGAGAACACATCACTGAGAATACATTTTGATGAGAATTTTTATTGAGATTGTAATTATATTTTCCTCAAGCTTTCTTAAGGCTTGATAATGGGTGGAACTCTGAAGAGTCATTCTTGACTTTTGAGAATTCTACACATTGTCTATGAAGAGGCACTTGATAGAAATCAGGGAAATAGAGAGATCCTTTGTATCATTGTATGGTCTACTGTTAAACAGAAAAGGGGTCGGTTCTCCTTGATATTGGTGTCTCTAAAAAGAAGGGTTGGTGCTCCTTGAGTTGGTGCTGAGAAATCAGCCTATGAGGCATTGTCAAATATGATTATTGAAATGAAAGCCTGAAAAAGGCAGCAGGTTAAGGAGTGGTTTTTCTACCCCAGGAGGGTTTTCCACTTAGCATATATTGTGTCTATTTGAGTATCTGTGGCTTATTTGATTCAGTGCTTTAATGCTTTAAATTTCTATGTTTCACTATTCTCATTTTAGTTTATGTGATTGCATTCAATACATGAATGAGTTTATCATTGATAAATGAGAGCATACATCTAGTTTATTTTAGTGTAGTTCTTTTAGTTACTTAAAATTTGCAGCCGTTTTATTGGGTATTGCTCATGGTTTATATAGATCTTATGTTGTTTTGGTTTTAGCACTCCTTGTGCAGGCTGCTTGAGAGGACAGGTTTCAGTTTGCCTTCTAAATTTGCACAATGCCTTACTATTTCTATTAGAAGAACTTATTCATATTGATCTTTCCCACATGAACATGATAACATCCAGCACTTATGCTTGACAACAGCTTGGTAACCTAATAATCATCTTTGTGTTATTCTTTGAAAGTGAAATATGAGAAACTATTGTAACTTTTCCTGAAATGTAATGATGTATTCTATAAAAAAAAAATAGAGAGATTAGGGCTTTATCATTATTGAAAAACCTAAAAATAAAAATAAAAGAGTAGTGTAGTTCAATTTTTTTATTGAAAAACAAAGGATAATTATTTTTGCTGAAAAAAATTGGGGAAAAAAGTGTGTTAATAGTTTTGAAGAGTATCATGAAAAATTGTTGAAACTGTGTGTGAGAAAAATAAAATGAGAACACATCACTGAGAATACTTTTTGATGAGAATTTGTATTGAGATTGTAATTATATTTTCCTCAAGCTTTATTAAGGCTTGATAATGGGTGGAACTCTGTAGAGTCATTCTTGACTTTTGAGAATTCTACACATTATCTATGAAGAGGCACTTGACAGAAATCAGGGAAATCAAGAGATCCTTTGTATCATTGTATGTTCTACTATTAAACAGAAAAGGGGTTGGTGCTCCTTAAGATTGGTGTCTCTAAAAAGAGGGGTTGGTGCTCCTTGAGTTGGTGCTCAAAAATCGGCCTACGAGGCATTGTCAAATATGATTATTGAAATGAAAGCCTGAAAAAGGTAGTAGGTTTAGGAGTGGTTTTTATACCCTAGGAGGGTTTCCCACTCAGCATATATTGTGTCTATTTGAGTATCTGTGGCTTATTTGATTCAGTGCTTTAATGCTTTAAATTCCTATTTTTCACTATTCTCATTTCAGTTTCTGTGATTGCATTCAATACATGAATGAGTTTATCATTGATAAATGAGAGCATACATCTAGTTTATTTCAGCTTCAGTTAAATTTGGTAAAGAGGTTAATAACACTAATTCACCCCCCGCTCTCTTAGTGTCTTTTCACTCCAACAAACTTATTAGATATCTTCCTTCTAACCCTATCAAGTGGTCTCAGAGCGGGTTTTTTTTATTATTGTTTGTATTAAAGTATCAAGGTTGAGTAGAAGTCTCATGGTTAAGTGGGAGCAATGGTAGACGAGGGTAAGTTGAAGGTTGAGAAGTTCAATGGGTAGAACTATCAATTATGGAAGATGCAGATGGCAAACTACCTCTATCAGAAGGATATATGGTTGTCATTTGAAGGGAAAACCAAGTAACCCACAACAATGTCAAATGAGGACTGAGATATTTTGGACATAAATGCACTTGCTAGTATTCATTTATGCCTGGCTCAATCGATCGCACTCAATACCACAATAACAAAGACAAATCAAGAGTTGATGAAAACCCTAGCGAAGTTATATGAAAAGCCTTCTGCTTCGAATAAGGTATTTCTTATGAAACATTTATTTAATATGAAAATGGTAGAAGGTGGGTTAGTTTTTGATCATTTAAATGAGTTTAATATGGTTACCAATCAATTAACTTCTGTAAAAGTAAACTTTGATGAAGAAGTTAGGGCTCTTTTTATTTTGTGTTCTTTGCCTAAAAGGTGGAATAGCTTGGTAATGGCTGTTAGCAATTCTATTTCTGGTTCAAATACATTGAAGTTTGATGATGTTGTTGGTGTTATTTTGAGTGAGAAAATTTGTAGAAAAAGCTCAGGTGGAACATCAACATCAGGTAGTGTTTTGAATGCAAAAAGTAGGGGTAGGACAAAGGAGAGAGGAAACAATTTTTGAATTTGTGGCAAGTCATGAGGAAAATCAAGGGACAAAAGGTCCCAATCTAGAGACAAGAGGGATTGTTGGTACTGTGGTGAGCTGGGTCATTTAAAGAAATATTGTTGGTCTCGAAAAAATGAAGGAGACAAAAAGGAAGGAAATAAAGTGGCAAATGTTGTATGTAATAAATCTGATGACGATGCTTTGATTCTTTCCCTTGACAATATTGATGATTCTTGGGTTTTAGATTCAGGGGCTTCATTTCATGCTACACCCCATAGAAATTGTTTTCTTGATTATGTCCAAGGGGATTTTGGGCTGGTTTATTTGGGAGATAACGAACCCTGTCAGATTTTTGGAAAGGGAAGATTCAAGATTAAGTTGCAGAATGGGAATCATTGGCAACTACATGAGGTAAGGCATGTTCCAAAGTTAAAATGAAATTTAATTTCTATAGGGCAACTAGATGATGAAGGTTGTGTTGTTACATTTAGTGATCAAAATTGGAAGGTTACAAAAGGTTCCTTAGTGGTAGAAAAAGGTGTGAAAGTAGGCACCTTATATCTTTTTTATAGGTCATACTATTCCTTCTACTTTAGCTATTGCAGATAAAAAGTAAAGTTCAAGAACACTTGTTGCAGTTCAACATGCAAAAAATCGGATAGTTGTTGTGGATTCTGAATCAGCACTATGGCATAATAGACTTGGGAATATGAGTGCAAAAGGTATGAAATTAATTCATTCAAAGAATTTTTTACCAAGTCTAAAATGTGTTAATATGGATTTCTGTGGAAGTTGTGTTTATGAGAAACAAAAGAGAGTTAGTTTTCTCAAAGATGGGAAACAAAAAAAAAATGAGAAATTAGAGCGTGTGCATACGGATGTATGGGGTCCAACTCAGGTATCTTCTCTCGAAGGCTCTTGGTATTATGTTACATTCATTGATGATGCAACTAGGAAGGTATGGATTTATTTCCTTAGGTAGAAATCTGATGTATTTGAAACTTTTAAAAAATGGAGAAGCTTGGTTGAGAATGAGAAAGGTAAAAAGCTAAAATGTCTCAAATATGATAATGGTGGTGAGTATTGCAGAAAATATTTTGAATATTATTGTTCTTCTAATGGTATTCATAGCCAGAAAATGGTTCCCATGAATCCACAATAAAATGAAGTGGCTAAGCACATGAATAGAAAAATAATGGAGCGTGCATGAACTATGAGATTGCATGATGGATTGCCTTTAAACATGTGAGAAGAGGTTGTAAACACTATTGTTTATTTAGTTAATAGAGGTCCCTCTAATCCTTTGGATTGTGATATTCCAGAGGAAGCATGGATAGGTAAGAAGGTGAGTTATTCCTTTCTCAAAACCTTCGCTTTTGAAGCATTTACACATGTAGATTCTTAAAATAGAACCAAGCTTGATCCAAAATCAAATAAATGTATATTTGTTGGATATGCCATTGATGAATTTGGTTATAGGCTTTGGGATTTTGAAAATAAGAAAATTGTGAGAAGCAGGGATGTCATATTCAATGAGAAAATGTTGTACAAAGATCTATTACAACAACATGAGAAGACAGAAAAGGATTATGCAGTGCTAGTTTATATTACAAACAACAATGTTTCAGTGGTTTCTCATGCTCTGCAATAGCAAAAACAACAAATAACACAAACTCCAGTGAAAGTTAGGCAATCTTCAAGGATAAGTAGACCTCCAGAAATATTTTCTCCCTCTTTGTATTCTATTTTATTAACTGATGCTAGTGAACGAGAATGTTATCATGAAGCTATGCTCGTGGATACCAAGGTTCAGTGGGAGCATGGAATGGAAGAAGAAATGGACTCCTTGCTAGAAAATAAGACTTGGGAATTACGCAAGTTGCCTGCAGGTAAAAAGGCTCTAATAAAAAAATGGGTTTACAGGTTGAAAGAGGAGGATGGAGGTAATCAAAGAATTAAAGCCAGATTGGTTGTAAAGGGATTTGCATAGAAAAATGGTATTGATTTTGATGAAATATTTTCTCTAGTTGTTAAAATGACTTCTATTCGTACTATTTTAAGTATTGTGGTTACTAAAGATTTTCATTTAGAATAGCTTGATGTTAAAACAACCTTTCTCCATGGTGATTTGCAAGAGGAAATATATATGAAACAACCACAAGGATTTGAGGTGAAAGGTAAGGAGAAACTAGTGTGCAGATTGAAGAAAAGTTTATATTGCTTAAAGCAAGCACCTCGAAAATGGTATCTTAAATTTGATAGTTTGATGGTTGAGCAAGGCTACAATAGGTGTAATTCAGACCATTGTGTTTATTTGAAGATGTTAGGTGCAGATAGCTACATTATTTTATGTTTATATGTTGATGATATGCTTATAGCTGGGTCTAGCATGGATCACATAAAGGAGTTAAAACAACAGTTAGAAAATTCATTTGCTATAAAGGATTTGGTGGTAGAAAAAAAATCCTTGGTATGAAGATTACCAGAGATAGGAAAAATAGAAAATTGTTTTTATCTCAAGTTGATTATGTTGAAAAGGTGTTGCAGAGATTTCATATGGAGAATGCAAAAGATGTTAGCACACCTTTACCCAGTCATGTAAAATTGACTAAGGATATGTGTCCAAAGACAAAAGAGGAGGAAGAAAAAATGTCCAAGGTACCATATTCCTTAGCTGTAGGTAGTTTAATCTATGCCATGGTATGCACGAGATCAGATATTGCACATGTCTTAGGAGTTGTTAGAAGGTATATGAGTCATCTTGGAGTTGAGCATTGGAATGTGATAAAATGGATTCTCAGGTACTTCAGAGGTACATCCAATATATGTTTATGTTTTGGGGGCTCTAATATAGATTTAAAAGGCTATGTTGACTCGGATTTGGCAGGGGATATAGATACCAAGCAAAGTACCGCAGGTTATGTATTTATAGGTGGTGGGAGAGTAGTGAGGTTGATTAATCGATTGCAAAAGGTGGTTGCTTTATCCACCATAGAGGTAGAGTATCTGGCTGCAACAGAGGCAAAAAATGAGATGATATGGCTACAAGTCTTTATGGAAGAGTTGGGAAAAACACAAGCTGAAAATCACTTGTTTACCGATAGCCAGAGTCATATACATCTTTCAAAGAATTATGCCTTGCACTCTGAAACCAAATACATACAACTGAGATATCATTTAATTTGGTCATTATTGGGGGATAGACAGGTAAAGCTAGAAAAGATACATAGAAATGAAAATCTAGTGGATATGTTTACAAAGGCAGTGATAAGGGAGAAGTTGAGGTCCTCTTCAGCTTCAGTTGGTCTTCATGGTTAAAATTATAATAGAGCAGCAAGGTTCAAGGTGCTTATTTGTAGTGGGAGCTGTAAGTGCAACGGTGTAGTGCAGGATCAATCTCCAAGTGGGAAATTGTTGGTATGTGGCGACTAATCATGCTATACTATACACTTTTTAGTACTGTTCACTCTTCATGTATGGCAGCTTCGTCACCAAAAAATAAAAATAAAATTCACCTTTTTTTCACTTTGTCACCACAAAAAAAAAGACTGACTTTGTAAACCCTAATATATGGAAGATTCTAAAAGCTTGTTATAAGTAGCTGGGATGAAGATTTTTAGTATGGCATTATTTGTGATATTGTAATATGTTTTGCACTAGATAATTAAACCATTGGATGGTTGTGGTTTTGTGGATGTAGCCCAGATTGGGTGAACCACGTTAAATTATTTTTGTTGTCTTCTATGTGTGCTTTGGTACTCTATTTTATTGTTCAGAGTTGCATTTAACTTGTTAGATATCTGCCTTCTAACCCTAATAGTAATGGCTTGGCAAGAATAGGAGGCATTGAGATTGGTGGATTGGCCAAATATTCCTTAATGTTTTCAAAGCCTTGCTAACACTCTAGATCCCATTTGAAAGTTATGTCCTTACACAAAAGGCATGTAAATGACTAGAATTTATCAACAATTTGGACATTGAAGCACCTGATAGATTGTAGTTTTCCTTGTAGACTTCTCAATGGTTTTAGATTGTGAGGTGGAGGCATTTCAATTATAGCCTTGACTTTTGTTGGATCAACTTCAATGCCCCTTATAGATATAATAAAGCCTAATAATTTTCAAGATGTAACACAAAAAAAACACTTCTTTGGATTCAAGCGTAGCTTGTATTGTTCTAACTACTCAAAGATTTTCCTTAGGATCTTGGGATGTTCTTCTCTTGTTTTTTACTTACATAGTAAATAATCAATATAATCTTCAATTATATATGAATGAGGTCATGGAAGATGACTGTCACTGCACGTGGATAGGTAAAAGGGCATGCCCCCACATTCTTGACACCAAAGGGCATGACAATGTAGTAGAAAATTCCCTAGGGGGTGGTAAAAGCAGTGTTGTGTTGATCTTTAGGTGTAATTCTGATCTGATTATAGCTGGAGAAACCATCCATGAGGGATAACATGAATTTTCCTACTATGATATCTACCAACAATCAATGTTAGGAAGCAGGAAATCATCTTTCGAGTAAGATTTATTGAGATCCTAGAAGTCGCTACATATTCTAATGCTCCCATTGGGTTTAGCCATAAGTACTATATTAGATATCGAATCAGAATAATCAATAGGTTTGATGAATCCAACCTCTAGCAATTTTTCTAGTTCTTTCTTCACAAGTAGCGCCACTTGGGGATGCATTTTCTTGAGCTTTTATTTAAGTATTTTTGAATCCAAATGAACATCAAGATGATGTACAACCAATGTGGGATCCAATCCTAGCATATCTAAATAGGACCATGCAAAGTTAAAGATCCCTTCCTTTAATAGATTGATAAAGATGGGGTAATCTTCCTCAGATAATGACTTTTCCACATAGGTGATCTTGGTTTGTTCTTCTGTACATAAATTAACTTCTTGTTTTTCCTCAATCAGAATTGAAGACCGTTCAAATAAATGATCTCCAATGAGGGGAATATGAGCATCCCCATCCTCTAGCACCCCATTGAGGTTTTCACTAGAGGATACACCTTTTATTTTTACTTTTGATGAGTTAAGAACTGCCTTGGGGAGGTTTTCACAAGATGACTCTTTTTTTCTTTTTTTTCTTTTTTCTTTTGTAGTTAGGGTGTTCATCCTCATCTAATCCCATGATATGTACATAGGTTTCCTCTGAAGGAAAGATATTCATAGGTGTACTCCCTCATAGGTCCAATCAATTAGGTAAGGGTGAAAAAGGGAAAGGTTGATGAAAAAGATGGAGGTAGATTTGAAAAGGGAAGGGAGATCTACATAATTGTATGAGAGTATGATTGCTTCTTCTTTAGGTATGTCTTCAAGGAAATCATTATCCAAGTTAACATTATTGGAAGTTCTATTGGATGATGCGAGACCGTTTTACTTTTTTTCATAGCCTAAGCCCAAATGTTTTGGTTGCATTAGTGTCTCAATGGGTTGTAGTCTTCCATGCTCTTCTACACTAGGCCCTCCCCCTTGATAATTGTACTTTTCTGCTAGCTTTGAAGCATGGGGATAAACCTCTTGGAAATATTCAATGAGGGGATGGTTAGGCTCACGCTCTTCTCTATAGATCCATTGAATAATATCATTGTCCATCTGATCTTGTAGTGTACCTAAATATTGGAATGTTGTCATGCCCATATTCATAAAACTAAGGGTTTTCATCTTCAAGTCCCCCTTTGGTGCACATTGAGAAGGTTGGCCATATGTGTAGGGAGACAATGAGATTACTGCCACATTAAGAGTTATATGCATCTCATATTCTCCACAACCTTTGTCGGTGAAATAAACCATGGTAATGGTGGATTCAAACATAGATAATGGAGTGGAAGATGTATCGAATGATGGAATGAAGGATGTTATATGAGGGGTTCCCACCTCTATTCCTAGACAATGTGGTGAGTGTGGGAAGGAAGCCTCAAGAGCAGAACAATACTCAAAAGGCTAGGGGTCAACATGGATGGTGACTTCAACCCTATTGTATAAGAACATAAAACACTAATGGTAAGTAGAAGGAATGACCTACATGGCATGAATCCATGGTTGACTAAGGAGGAGGTTTTATTGTAAATCTAGATCAAGGAAATAGCAAGTAGTGTAGTGCACACTAGGGCCAACCTTGATAGGAAGAGAAATAATACTCTTTGAGTCCCTTTCTTCATTTTTGTAGCCCTTAATTGTAATGGTCTAGTTGTCTAGGTGAGCATGAATATACCCTACCTATTTTATGAACTTTAATGTACATAGGTTGAGGGTATAGCCATTATCTAAAAAGACCCATTTTACCTTATGGCAAGTGACTAGGACCTCAATGTGTAAGGAATAATTATGGGATGAATCAATCAATGATGTATCATTTTGGTTGATTCCCAAATGATAGGTGGATGAAAAATTCCCGACTAAAGCTTGGAATTGGGTAGGATCAATATAATTTGGCATGTCTATATCTTGCAGAGCTTTCGTAAGGATCTCCCCCCTACAAATAGAGATAGAGAACACCCCCCCCCCCCTCACAAATAGAGATAGAGAAAACCCCCATAATAAAGAGAGAAGAAGAAGAGAACCAATGGTAGATGCTCGAAAATGGATGCAAAAGATGGTCCATGATCGTTGAACAAGGTTCCTCCCCTTAGGAAGAAACAAAACCAAAGGTGTATGCACACTATCTCCCAAGCCTTGAAAGGAATATGTAGGAAGAAAGTGTAGAATGAATAAAGTCTCTGAAGTTGGCTGAAGTATCCCCATATTGATGTTGAAAGTTGTCACAATCAAATCAGGCATTCTAGGCCACACTACTGAAGATGAAAAATCAAGATCTCCTAGACACTGATGTAGAACACAAGTCAAAGACTCAAGTATCTCCTTTGAAGAATTCTTCTACAAATTATGATCAAAATTATCCACACTCATGTCAAACTGTGATGAATGATCATGTAGAGAATGAACAAGAGGTTCAATATGCTCCCTCACAACAACTAAAGAAGAATCTTCATCAAAGAGAAGATGAATATAATCAATTGTGTCATCTAGATCTAGGATGAGGGAGTCTACAAAACAAGCTAGAGATGTCTCGTAGAAATTGGTCCCAATAGACTGAATCCAAAAGTCATAAATGATCATGCTATAATGAATCACTAGAGGCTCTCAAAGAAGCATCTCTGGAATCTAAATCTACAACAGGTGATGTAAATGTAATCTCAACATGAGGATGAGAAGCAAGAGAAGTCTTTGTGTCATCTAAAAAATCAAGACTTACATAATAATTAAGCTTCTGTAAATTATCATCATCATAAGTTATATTATCTACATCATCAAATGGAATGAGACAACCTGCAACAGAATCATCTACGAATGGAGAAACATGAAGGTCTCCAAATATCTTCCAAATGTTGGTCCAAATTGTGTGAGGACACTCAATGTCATCTATAGACAACAAAGTGTCATAATCAACATGACAACCAATTATTCCTATTACACGATCAATTATATTACCACAAGAATTCTTCTTATTAGGTGTCTCTGGTCCAGGCATGAGTCCAGAAAGGTAAGGAAAAAAATTTAGCCATCTAAGATGGGTTAAAATGCCTTTTTTCCAAGACTCATAATTAGCCTTATGCAACACTATCATAGAAGGATGAGTAGGAAAATCCATGATACTATCCTCAAATGATTATAAAATAATATCAAAGATCACCCCCCAAATATTCTAAAGTTGGCACTTTATATTTTAGTGCATTTACAAAGCCTTTTCCAAGATACAATGTTCAATAGGCTCAAAATAGCCAAAATTACAAATTTTGATGCAAAAAGAACTTGAGACAAAATTTGGAAAAAATAGATTTATGGCTATGTAGTGCTCTTCAAGACCTTTCCAACACCTATTTGTTTCCAAAAAATGGAGCACTAGGGCGAAAGTTATGACATGTTGAAGAAATTGACACAAGACAACTTCAACTTGAAATATCTGGTACAAGATGGCAAAAGATCTTCTCAATATCTCTATGGATGGAAAGTGCTCATCTCCAACTTTCCAATGATATTTTATTTGCTGAAATCCAACACCCGAAGCAAAATATATTATTTTTTTTTAAAATGGCTGAATTAGCATATAGAAAACAATTTTTTCTTGCAAAATTTTTTATTTCTGATTTGATTTCTAAAAAACCTGCTCACTGTTTGTAGACAGTAATAGAAACTCATAAATATTTTGAAGCTAAGAACAAAACCTAGAAATTGCTTTTTAATCCAACAAGCAGAAAATGAAAAATAAAATAAAATAGAACCTTCAGCAAGGAGAAAAATGGCGCACGACACATTTTTTACAATGAATTTATTTAGATCTTTGCAAGATATGAAAAATCTAAAAAATACCTAGTTGAGATTTTGACCTTGGCTACAATACTCATAAATCATTTTTCTCAAAAATGAGTGGAAGTTGGATTTTTTTGGAGCAAAGAAAAAAATGGATCTAATAAAAAATGAATTTCTTCAAACCTCTGCCTACAACTATGCCAAATGATATCGAATTTTGATCAAAGAAAAGCCAAATCTGATTTGCTCGAACCTTTTCGATGCATTGGAACGGTCAAAAATGTTGCCAATATCACCAGAAATATTGCAATCGCCTGGATCTCATAAAACACATCTGCAAAATAAAGAGGTAAATAAATCTTTCCAAATCCTTTCTGATTCTCTAGATCATTCAAGAATGCAACAGAATTGCATATGGGAATTTACAAGATTTTTACAGGAAACTCAATCTCTCAATTAGGAATCTAAGAACTTAGATTTCTCAAAATAAAAGCTCTAATAACATCTTAGAAATCTCAAATAGATTGAATAAACCAAGAACTTTATAAGAGGAAACCAGAGCTACGTAGAGTGGAAAAGCATAAAGAATGCACACTAGAACTCTGAGAGATTATGCAATGTTAATATGAAAAAAATGTATTAAGAGACTCCAAGATGAAAACATACAATGCAAATATGCATGAATAGATGCAAGAGTATTGCAAAAATGCATGCAAATACAAGCTAGGTAGTAACTTTATATAGAACTTAGGAGAGGTGGTAGGTGGAAAATCCAACCAATGTGAATCAACCACGAAAAGTGGATATGGACCACCAAAAGTGGAGATGCCCACCAAAATTTGAAAGTAGTTCCACTCTTTAAGGAAGGGAACAACTCATCACTTATCTCCAGGTTATTAAATAATAAACTCACTTTATTATCCTAAGCAAGCTTAATTAAGTGTAGGAAAAACCTAGGACTAAGAGAAAATAAATTAACCCACTAGAAAAATAAAAACCTACACCAACAGTCTAAAGTTTCTATGTCCTTCTCCAAATTGAAGGAGAAGTATGCAAAAAAAATTCTAACAAGTCCATAAAGCAATAAATTGATCCCTTTCGAAAGACCCATCAACCATTCTAGAGCTTGCCTCATTAAGCTTCTAGGGAACAATTCTAGGAGATAAATTTCATTATGCAAGAATTCTTGGAAATGTGTGTATAATTATTGCAAATGATTTCTTGAATCACCTCTTCCCCTATATTTATCAAATTTTCACATTTCAAAGTCCTTAGGTATGGGGACTAGTGAGATGTAGGGATCAAAAGGATATGGGAAAATCTCCACAAAGTTGAAGGACTTCTTGGATGTAGCAGCTTGGAAATCTTTGAAGGTGGCTTTCATCTCTTCCCACTCCTTATTAATTGGCATTGATGAGGAAGGGCCTACTGAGTTGGACTGATCGTATGGGGTATATTGTTGATGTGATGGAGGTGGAGGTGGAATGGAATGATCATATCATGGTAGAGGTGGATATGGAGGGACTTATTGGTATTGATTGGGGTATGTGGATTGAGGATTGGCATAATCTTGTTAGTATGATGGTGAAGCTTGATAATATGATGAGAAGGAACCATATTGATATGATGGTGACTATTGGGAGTAAAATGGATTGGATTTTAGTTATATGTGGGTTATTGTTGGGAAGCATAGTGAGGTTGTTGTGGATTGGATTACTGATAGTAGTTGTTTTGTTGTTAATAATGGGGAATGGTGTAAGATGGTTGTTGTTGGGGTTGTTGTGGGTTATAGTGTCACCAAAAAGTGTAGCCTTGACACTTTTTCACTCATTTGAGCCTTTTCCCTTGGATTTTGGCCTTTTTTTGCATTGATCTGATGTTGTAATGTGGTCAACACATTCACATTAGACCTTGAACACTTGAAAATCAATAATAAACTAACGGTGTTTTACAAAGGTGTTATGAAGTGTTGTAACACATCTTCCCACTTTTCTAAAGACCCTTTCAACACCATTCACCTAAACAAGGTCCATTTTTACCCCTTTCCAAGTCTTGTGCCAAAGTGTTGTAAGGCGTTGTAATGGATTTTCACACTTTCCTAGGCTTCTCATCAAAAAATTAACACTCTGTTATGTTAAATTTTCCCTTTTATGTACCTTTAGGCTTGACTTATGTGTGTTTTAGGAGGCAAGTCTTATAATCATCATTTAACACCTTTTTATTCCCAACCACCACTTGAACTTGTCCAAGTGGACTAGGTCACCACCTTGGGTGACCTAGTCCCTTTAGACATAGAATTCAAAATTAAAATAAAAACCTAACAAAAATTATTCTCCAAAACCCTAGGGTCGGCCTATCATGTGTTTTCTTGGGAAATTAGGGCATATATTGTAGAAATAAGGGTTTTCATCCTCATTCCACCTCCCCTAACATCATTTTAATCTTCATAAGCACTCAACTACTCAAAGCTTCTCAAGCAAGCATTCAATCACTTAGCATTTCAGACATCATCCATTGGAGTCGGTTCTTGCATGTCTTCAAACTTCTTCAACAAAGGTTTGGTAACTGTTTATATTTACATGTTATTCAATCATATTTATTTTCCTGTTTCATTTCATCATTTTAAGTTTACTTACCAAAATGGGGTCTGACTAAGACAAACCCCTATTCTCTAACCCTAACCCTTTGTCTCCTCTTTGCATGTGTGCTTTGTAGGTTTTTGTATGCAAGTTTTTCATGGAGAAAGGTGCTAGAAAGGTGTTGCCAAATCATCAAAGTCATTCAAGTCAACAAAACTCTAGTTGAAGTTTGGAGACTTCTTTCAGCCTATTTTCTGCAAAATCTGAACTAGACACCTATTATGAACCAAAGTGTAGACTAAGGGCTCCCACTTCCACTTCTAGATTTTCAGAGATTTAGAAGGGGACTAAGTCACCAAAAATGGTGACTTAGTACCACTGAACATGTTCTCCATAATTTTTTGTAGAGTTGGACACCCATTTGGCCAAAATGGGCTTTGGTGAAGTTTTCTAGATATGGGACTAGGTCACCAAAAATGGAATAAGTGTCCCAGTAGGCCAAAATTTTAGCATCAATAGCATTTCTAGCCATCATTCCAATCTAGAACTAAATCCCAAGTGCACCCCTTTAGTTTTATTTTTTGTATAACAATTTGTTTATGTTTCTAGAAGGTTTGTATATCACAATGTGTTTTCTAGAATAGCTCATTCTCTAAGTTTAGCATTAGTATTCAATCATTTTTATCACTCTAGCATTTACATCATTACAGTTAGGCACATTTCAATCACACACACACACATTCCAATTTTAGCATCAGTGGCATTTCTAGCCACCATTCTAGTTTGCAACTAAATCATAGGTGCACCCCTTTAGTTTTATTTGTCTCTGTAACAATTTGTTTATGTTTCTTAGATGTTTTGTATATCACAATGTGTTTTCTAGCATAGCTCATTATCTAAGTTTAGCATTAGTATTCAATCATTTTTAGCACTCTCCAACATTTAGATCATTACACTTAGACGGTTTCAATCACACACACACTTTCCAAACCCTAACCTTTGAATGAAATCACCAAAAATACATCATTAGTGTAAAAGAGAGATTAGGAGAGGGGGTAGTTTGAAAATCCAACCAATATGAATCAACCACAAAAAGTGGAGATGGACCACCAAAAGAGGAGATGCTCACCAAAAGTGGAAAGTATTTCCACCCTTTAAGGAAGGGAACAACTCATCACTTATATCCTAGTTATTAAATAATAAAATCACTTTATTATCCTAAGAAAGCTTAATTAAGTGTAGGAAAAACCTAGGTCTAAGGGAAAATAAATTAACTCACTAGAAAAAAAAACCTACATCAACACCCCCCCTTAAGCATATCTTAGGATAATAAAGTACCCATGTAAATATCAAATTCCCCCCAAGGAAGAACAATCCCCCCCAAAAATAGAGAGAGAAAACCCCCTAGAATAAGACAGAAGAAGAAGAGAACCAATGGTAGATGCTTGAAACTAGATGCAAAAGATGGCCCATGATCGTCAAACAATGTTCCTCCCCTTAGGAAGAAACACAACCAAAGGTGTATGCACACTATCTCCCAAGCCCTGAAAGGAATATGCAGGAAGAAAGTGCAGAATGAATGAAGTCTTTGAAGTTGACTCAAGTATCCCCATATTGATGTTGAAAGCTGTCACAATCAAATCAGGTATTCTAGGCCACACTGCTGAAGATGAAAAATCAAGATCTCCTAGAGAATTATGTAGAACACTTGAGTCAAAGACTCGAGTATCTCCTTTGAAGAATTCTTTTGCAAATGATGATCCAAAGTATCCACAGTCATGTCAAACTATGATGAATGATCATGTAGAGAATGAACAAGAGGGTCAAAGTGTAATGCCCTGCCAAGTAACCTTAAAGGAAGTTGCAATTAACGTCTTAAGCGAACTAAATTTTTTTTTTTTATATAAAGTGCATTTAACATACACATTCACTTACTAATTAACAACAACCTCTAAGGCTACAAAGTTAGGATTACTTAAACCCACACATACATAATACATATAACCATAGCCTTATGAACTTTATGAAATAAACATCATACATCATAAGAATACCACATAACATAATAAAGTAATAAACCAAGATAGAATCTCATAAACATTATCTTAATCCAATAGTTACATCACTCATTCCCAAAATGAGGCAATAGTACTCAAGGTTACAATTACAAAATTCCACCTCATAAACATAAGAGGGATAAAATAACTTATACAAACTGAAATATTACAATGCAAGGAATTACAACAAGAACCACGAGCTATCCATCTGGATGTCTCGCCATCGAGTACCGAAGATAGATGGGGACCCAACGGTTTTGGTGCATGTTCCACCCTACCAATGTGGTACCCAAAGGTCCACCCCCCATGCTAGGAGATAGTAACTAAGTAACATGGACAAAGATCTACTACCTCTAACCAAAGGCAGACTCAAACTGACATAACCAAATAAATGCCATCAATAAGTACAAATCCAGTTCAACATACAAGTACGAATCAAGTACAACTCAAGTACAAATCAAGTACAATACAAGTACAAATCAAGTACAACTCCAACATCACTAACATAGGTCACATTGCTTCCAGACATAAAGTAGATCAAGTATGTTCACATAACCATACACATAAAACAATTAACAACAGTTGTCCTAGATAGAGTGTCATTGCAAGGTTTGTCATGAGATCTCCTCTGGGCATTCTTCATAGGCTCCGGCACAAGTAATCCTGGTGGCCTCAACCGAATCCCGACACTCATACTCACTCATGTAGAATCAACTACCTCTCGCAAGAACAAGATAGTTGATCTTGCCATTCCAGGCCTTCTCACTCATCCCAAGTCTAAACAAGCCCTTGTGTCTATGAGTGAGGATTAAATTATCTTGATTAGTGTGAACTGCATCCTAATCATCTAAGTACATTAATTTAGTTATCACTTGATTAACTCACTTTTGAAGGTTACCCGATTTACCACTTTGGGCTCCGGCCCCTATCAAAAGCCACTCTTCTAATAGACAACACACTCACAACCAATCACCAAGGAAACCACAAGTGCATACAAACTAGGCATCATAACCACTCCAACACAAGGAGGATACACATAATAGAAGCTCACTCGAAACATCTTGGAGGCAACAATCACATAGTCCACTCCTTTCACAGGAGGTACAAAATATCTCACTCCAAACATCTTGGAGGCAACAACACATAGTCCACTCCTTCCACAGGAGGCAACAAGATGAAACCACATAATAAGGTCACTCCATACAAGGAGACACGGATCCCATAATCCTCTCCTAAACCAAGGAGGTGCAAACATCCCCGTTCGTGAAAACCAGGTAAAACTGAAAAGACGCCATGCACTACCCAAGGGAAAACAACTGGATGGCATAAAGATTCAACAACCCTTATCCTCTAAGTTCTTCTGGAAGACTTATAATTTAGGACTAACACTAGATCCCAAAACCAACAATGCAACTTGACGACATAGCAACCAAAGCATTCAAGTCATTAATCAAATCTAATATTTGGATTTCCTAAATCCATACTCATTCAATAGGTAGTGTTGACAAAGTCAAAGACATGATAACTAGATCATCTAAAATAATCATAACCCCTATTTCCCTTTTCATTATTGGAAATCTAAAACAATTAAACTTACTTCCCTTTACTGAATACAAAGAATTAAATCCTTTAAGATAATCATGAGGAAGATACTACTTTTGGATATACTAAATCCATATCTCTTTCATAATCCAATCACAATGATTCAATTAATCTAAATAGAAATCAATTAAATAACATAATTGATTGCCTCATCAATAAAACAACTTCTTAATTTACTTTTAAATTGACACAAATCCATGCAAGTAAACTTTTTCCATTTCCTAACCAAATCTTACATTTCATTCAATTTCCTATTTAAAACATGCAATCACTTTAATATAATAAAATATTTTCTCTATACATTTTCTACACATACTAATCATTTCTTTTAAAACACTAATAATACCCAATTTGCAAACAACAGAATAAAATAAGATAAAATATTATTTATTCTCTCAAATGGATATATACCTTCAATATATATATACTAAATATAAATTAATATATTTAAATATATTTAATCATTAACATATCTTCTATTCTTTACAAAATATCAAATTGTTTAATTCAAAATAAAATATCCCTTATCATTAATTTTCCAAAATATAAATATATTTTTCCAATTAAATCAAATTAATAATTGGACCTTTTACATATGAATTTAAATTCCACAATTAAGTTTTAAATTATGCATTCTTTAAATCAAAAATTTAACTCCTTCAATTAAACTTTAACATGCCATTTTAAAATAAACAATAATTTCCCCATACGTTTATAGTTTTAGTTCCACTAATCTAATATACAAATTTTATTTAAAATAATATAAATA
This sequence comes from Sequoiadendron giganteum, assembly GCA_007115665.2. Lineage (NCBI taxonomy): Eukaryota > Viridiplantae > Streptophyta > Pinopsida > Cupressales > Cupressaceae > Sequoiadendron > Sequoiadendron giganteum. Next base: position 241,876,785 of record CM021102.1, read on the forward strand.
AATATAATACTTTAATATTATAAATTATAATATAAAATATTATTAAATAATATAAAATATTATTAAATAATATTTTAATATTATAAATTATAATATAAAATATTATTAAATAATATTTTAATATTATAATAACAATACATAAAATATTAATATTTATAAATATCAATTTATTATTATTTTATATTCAAAGCAGCCATGCGAAAATAATTTAACAGCAGTCTCATGTTTCAAGCATAACTCAAAAACTAAGATCTGGGTATTTGCAATTTTTTTCAGGGATAAGAAAATTTCAAAATGCAAAAACCCTTTAAATTTCTTGACAACCCAGTTTGTGAAAGTGGAGTTATAGGCGACGCAACTAGACCATTTTACCATGAAAATATAACTATATTGCAGATTTTAAAATCCGATTTTTAATAGTAAACAAAAGGTTTCATTTTCTAAAAACATTCTAAATGCATTGTTCAATCTCTATGTTTGATTTCAATAACAATATAATCAATTTCTCCAAATAATTTAAATTCAACTAATGTTTTCACAATTTTCACTCAGGAATTTTCACAAGCAAAGGCTGTAAATTTATTTAATTCTTTTCTTCTAATATCAAGTTTGTTTTCTAAAACAGATTTAACAAACAAATCTTTAATCACTAGTATTTAAAAAAAAAACAATCAAGGACAATAAAACACAAAGAGGAAAACCTGGTACAAGAAGCTACAGGAAGAGATGAATTTCTGATGCAAGCCTCCTCCAAGGATTTCCTGAATTTTCTTCAATCTCCTAATGAAACCAATCCAAAATCCAACAAATGCAAACAATCTTTCCTTCAATAAATTCTACAATCAAACTTTCTTCAAACCCTTGTGCAAATTTTCCAAAATTTCTTCCCTGCTGTAAAAATGTATTTTTCTAAATCTCTTTTTGCTGCCCTCAAATTAAAACATGTATTCTTTATAAATCAAAAATACCTAATACAACCCTAATTCACATTACATGCAAATTAGATATTTCAATTTCAATTTCAAATTTCACTTTTCGAAAACCCACTTTCAATTTAAAATGCAATTTAAAATAATAAATTAATTTCCAAAGTTGCAACCAATTTCCCAAATAAACATTTAATTACAATTTCTAATTTAATTCCCACACGTTGGAATTAAATTTCAAAATTAATTTTAATTCTTTTATTTCCTTTCATTCTCTTGCATCACGTTTAATTAATTAATTTAATTATTTAATAACTAAATTCAACCCCCTTTGATTAAATTTAATTAATTAATTAATTTAAATATCAACTTTTATCCACATTGCATTATTCAAATTAAATAACCATCAACATGATTTAAATGCAATTATTCTAAATATCTATTTTCAAATCAAGAATGCTTCAGAATTAAATAACATCAAAGCAAGATAGACAATGACTCGACACACACAACTGATGACACACTAAGGCTAGGGTGTAAACTTGACACATGTTACCTAGCTACTATCTCCCGTTCAACTTAACCATTGGATCAACACGCTCAAACCTGTGAAACCAAGTGGATTCGATGTCATGTACCTGCAATCCTACAACCAAGTAACCAACATCATACAATATATCCAGCATATAATACACACCGTGAAGAAGGAATTACGGATTCACAGGGCGCTCGCAAGTGAGTGATGTGAAACCGTCCTCTTCACCAATACACTCATCGAAACTGACACTTCCATCATAATCCAGTAATCTCATAATAACATCTCATGTTAACTCTACAACATCATTAATCCATAATGCAAGTGAAACAATAATCAGATAACTACATCCCACAATAATAGTTGTCGCTCAATAGTAGCGATCAAAACATCATAACAAAATGTATCTAGTATCAAAGTAACTGCAACCAAACATAGCATAAAGCAAACCAAACAAGAAGCAAAATGGAGGGGTATTACACAAAGTGCTCCCTCACAACAACTAAAGAAGAATCTTCATCAAAGAGAAGATGAATATCATCAATAGTGTCATCTAGATCTAGGATGAGGGACTTTACAAAACAAGCTATAGATGTCTGGTAGAAATTGGTCCCAACAGACTGAATCAAAAACTCATAAATGATCATGTTATAATGAATCACTAGAGGCTCTCGAAGAAGCATCTCTGGAATTTGAATCTATAAGAGGTGATGTCAATGTAATCTCAACATGAGGATGAGAAGCAAGAGAAGTCTTTGTGTCATCTAAACATTCAAGACATACATAATACTTAAGCTTTTGTAAAGTATCATCATCAAGTGGAATGAGGCAATCTACAACAAGATCATTTGGGAATGGAGAAACATGAGGGTCTCCAAATATCTTCCAAATCTTGGTCCAAATTGTGTGAGGACATTCAGTGTCATAATCAACATGACAACCAATTATTTTTATTACATGATCAATTCTATTACACCAAGAATTCTTCTTTTTAGGTGTGTTTGATTCAAGCATGAGTCCGTAAAGGTAAGGAAAAAAATTTAGCCATCTGAGATGGGTTAAAATGCCTTTTTTCCAAGACTCATAATTAGCCTTATGCAACACTATCACAAAAGGATGAGTAGAAAAACCTAGGATACTATCCTCAAATGATTATAAAATAATATCAAAAAACTCCCACCCTTTTCACTAGTATCAAAGATCACCCCCCAAAATATTCTAAAGTTGGCACTCTATATTTTAGTGCGTTTACAAAGCCTTTTCCAAGATTTTGATGCAAAAAGAACCTGAGACAAAATTTGGTAAAAATAGCTTTATGGCTATGTAGTGCTTTTCAAGACCTTTCCAACGCCTATTTGTTTCCAAAAAATGGAGCAATAGGGTGAATTTTATGGCATGATGAATAAATTGACATAAGAAAACTTCAACTTGAAATATCTAGTACAAGATGGAAAAAGATCTTCTCAATATCTCTATGGATAGAAAGTGCTCATCTTCAACATTCCAGTGATATCTATCTTGCTGAAATCTAACACCCGAACCAAAAGATATGAATTTTTTTAAAAATGGCTGAATTTAGCCTATAGAAAACAATATTTTCTAGCAATTTTTTTAATTTTTGATTTGATTCCTGAAAAATCTGCTCACTATTTGTAGACAATAATAGAAACTCATAAATGTTTTTAAGCTAAGAACAAAAAATAGAAACTGTTTTTTAATCTAACAAGCAGAAGATGAAAAAAATAAAATAAAATAAAACCTTCAGCAAGGAGAAAAATGGTGCACGACACTTTTTGTACAACAAATTTCTTGATATCTTTGCAAGATATGAAAAATCCAAAAAATACCCAGTTGATATTTCGACACTAGCTACAAAATCAAGAAATCATTTTTCTCAAAATTGAGTGGAAGCTGGATTTTTTTGAAGATAAAAGAAAAACGGATCCAATAAAAATGAAGTTCTTTAAACCTCTGCCTACAACTATGTCAAATGATCTCCAATTTGGATGAAACAAAAGTCAAATCTGACTTTTTTTGAACCTTTTGGATACATGGGAACAGCAAAAAATGTTGCCAATATAACCAGAAATGTTGCAATCACTCGAATCTCATAAAACACATATGGAGAATAAAGAGGTAATTAAATCTTTCCAAATCCTTTATGATTCTCCAGATCATTCGAGAATGCAAGAGAATTGCATATGGGAATTTACAAGATTTTCACAAGAAACTCAATCTCTCTATTAGGAATCGAAGAACTTAGATTTCTCAAAACAAAAGCTCTAATAACATTTTAGAAATCTAAAATAGATTGAATAACCCAGGAACTTTATAAGAGAAAACCAAAGCTACATAGAGTGGAAAAGCATAAAGAATGCACACTAGAAATCTGAGAGATTATGCAATGCCAATATGACAAAATTGTATTAAGAGCCTCCAAGCTAAAAAGATACAATGCAAATATGCATGAATGAAAGCAAGAGTATTGCAAGAATGGATGCAAATACAAGCTAGGTAGTAAATTTATATAGAACTTAGGAGAGGTGGTAGGTGGAAAATTCAACCAACATGAATCAACCACGAAAAGTGGAGATGGACCACCAAAAGTGGAGATGCCCACCAAATGTCGAAAGTAGTTCCACTCTTTAAGGAAGGGAACAACTCATCACTTATCTCCAAGTTATTAAATAATAAACTCACTTTATTACCCTAAGCAAGCTTAATTAAGTGCAGGAAAAACCTAGCACTAAGAGAAAATAAATTAACCCACTAGAAAAATAAAAACCTACACCAACAGTTTAAAGTTTCTATGTCCTTGTCCAAATTGAAGTAGAAGTGTGCAAAAAAAATTCTAACAAGTCCACAAAGCAAGAACTCGATCCCTTTCGAAAGACACATCAACCAGTCTAGAGCTTACCTAATTAGGCTTCTATCGACAATCATAGGAGATAGTTTTCATTATGCAAGAATTCTTGGAAATTGTATAATTATTGTAAATGATTTCTCGAATCACCTCTTCCCCTATATTTATAAAATTTTGGCATTTCAAAGTCCTTAGGGAAGGGGACTAGTGAGATGTAGGGATCAAAAGGATATGGGAAAATCATCTCAAAGTTGAAGGACTTCTTGGATGTAGGAGCTTGGAAGTCTTTGAGGGTGGCTTTCATCTCTTCCAACTCCATATTAATTGGCATTGACGAGGAAGGGCATAGTGAGTTAGATTGATCGTATAGGGTATATTGCTGATGTGATGGAGGTGGAGGCACAATGGAATGATCATATCATGGTAGAGGTGGATATGGAGGGACTTGTTGATATTGATTAGGGTACGTGGATTGAGGATTGGCATAATCTTTTTAGTATGATGGTGAAGCATGATAATATGATGAGAAGGAACCGTACTGATATGATGGTGAATGTTGGGAGTAAAATGGATTGGATTGTAGTTATATGTGGGTTGTTGTTGGGAAGCATAGGGAGGTTGTTGTGGATTGGATTACAGATAGTAGTTTTCATTTTGTTAATATTGGGGATTGGTGTAAGATAGTTGTTGTTGGGGTTGTTGTGGATTATAGTGTCACCAAAAAGTGTAGCCTTGACACTTTTTCACTCATTTGGGACTTTTCCCTTGGATTTTAGCCTTGTTTTGCTTTGATATGATGTTGTAATGTGGTCAAAATATTCACATTAGACCTTGAACACTTTCAAATCAATAATAAACTAACGGTGTTTTACAAAGGCGTTATCAAGTGTTGTAACACATCTTCCTACTTTTCTAAAGACCCTTTCAACACAATTCACCTAAACAAGGTCACTTTTTACCCCTTTCCAAGTCTCGTGCCAAAGTGTTGTAAGGCATTTTAATATATTTTTGCACTTTCCTAGGCTGGTCATCAACAAATTAACCCTTCCTTATGTTAAATTTTCCCTTTTATGTACTTTTAGGCCCGACTTAGGTGTGTTTTAGGAGGCAAGTCTTATAATCATCATTTAACACCTTTTTATTCCCAACCACAACTTGAACTTGCCCAAGTGGACTAGGTCTTTACCCTAGGTGACCTAGTCGCTTTAGACATAGAATTAAAAATTAAAAGAAAAACCTAACAAAAAATTGCCTCCAAAACCCTAGGGTCGGCCTGCCATGTGTTTTTTTAGGAAATTAGGGCATATATTGTATAAATAAGGGTTTTCATCCTCATTCCACCTCCCCTAACATCATATTCATCTTCATAAACACTCAAGCACTCAAATCTTCTCCAACAAGCATTGAAGCACTTAGCATTTCAGACATCATCCATTGGAGCTAGTTCTTGCATGTCTTCAAAAATCTTCAACAAAGGTTTGGTGAGTGTTTATATTTACATGTTATTCAATCATATTTATTTTCCTATTTCATTTCATCATTTCAGGTTTGCTTACCAAAATATGGTTTGTCTAAGACAAACCCCTATTCTCTAACCCTAACCCTTTGTCTCCTCTTTGCATGTGTGCTTTGTAGGTTTTTTATATGCAAGTTTGTCAAGGAGAAAGGTTTTTCCAACTCATCAAATTCATTCAAGTCAAAAAAACCCTAGTTGAATTTTTGAGACCTCTTTCAACCCATTTTCTGCAAAATCTGAACTAGACACCTATTTGGAACCGAAGTGTAGACTGAGGGCTTCCACTTCCACTTCTAGATTTTCAGAGATTTAGAAGAGGACTAAGTCACCAAAAATGGTGACCTAGTACCACTGAACATGTTTTTCAGAAGTTTTTGTAGATTTAGACACCCAGTTAGCTGAAATGGGCTTTGGTGAAGTTATCCAAATATGGGACTAGGTTGCCCAAAATGGCATTAGTGTCCCAGTAGGCTAAAATTTCAGCATCAATAGCATTTCTAGCCACCATTCCAATCTGCAACTAAATCCCAGGTGCACCACTTTAATTTTATTTTTTCTATAACAATTTGTTTATGTTTCTGAGATGGTCTGTATATCACAATGTGTTTTCTATCATAGCTCATTATCTAAGTTTAGCGTTAGTATTCAATCATTTTTATCACTGTCTAGAATTTTGATCATTACACTTAGGCACATTTCAATCACACACACACATTCCAATTTTAGCATCAGTAGCATTTCTATCCACCATTCCAGTCTGCAATTAAATCTCTGTAACAATTTGTCTATGTTTCTTAGATGGTTTGTATATCAGAATGTGTTTTCTAGCATAGCTCATTATCTAAGTTTAGCATTAGTATTCAATCATTTTTATCACTCTCCAGCATTTAGATCATTACACTTAGACAGTTTCAATCGCACACACACATTCCAAACCCTAACCTTTGAATGAACTCACCAAAAATACATGATTAGTGTGAAAGAGAGCTATTCTTCTAGAACAAGCTCCTAGGTGCAAAGCCCTAGATGCCTAATTGGGTAATCGTCTTTCCCTAATTGCACTCATTTTCGGTGGTTCATATACTAATAATAATTGGGATTAGCGTTGGATGTAATGTCTTGCGGCTAATAATTACTTTGGGGGTGATATAGGTATTGGGAAGTAGGGCTACCAAGGATTTGCTAAGAGGATTGGTGTGATTGTGGCAAGATTTGGGATTGATGAGGAGGTTGTGATGGATTTTGAGTCTGATAGGGTGGTTATTGATAAGATGATTGTTGTTTTTGTGAGATGGTTTGTGTCTAATGGGGAGGCTATGAAGGTTTTCCTTGAGATTGATGTGGTGGTTGGTGGGATAGTGAAGGTATTTGATTCTAGAGAAGAGGTTGTTGATGGGGTGGTTGTGATGGTCTTTGTTACGGATTACCTTGAGGTTGATGTGAGGGTTGTGATGGATTACCCTGCACTTGATGCAAGGATGGTTGTTGAGGATGCGATGGGATTTGAGCCTGGAGTGGAGGTTGTGATAGGATTTGCTATGGTTGTTGTTGATAGGGTGGTTGGGATATCACTTGCTACAATGGTAGATTATCCTAAGGTGGATTTTGAGATGTAAATGGAGGTGGTGTTAAGTTTGATGTGTCTGTGTGACTAGGTGATATGTGAGGAGGTATATTAGAAAAAGGATTATATGTATTGCCCCTAGTACTTCCTGGTAATGGGCTTGATTAATGTGGTGGCAGAGGTGGTGTAGATTGTACGAGGATCAAACTTAGGGGAATTTTTGTGCCTTACGGATTAACTGAACTAGGACCTTGGGGATTGTTTTGATTTTATAGATTGGTAAATCTCTGAGGATTATTAGGATCAAGCCTTGGGGATTGTTGGGATCGAGCGCAACACCCCTGATTGAGATTTGAAAATGGGAAGGTTGTATTTGGTAGAAAAAATCATTGTCAAAGCTAGGTTGATACCATGTGTCTTGTGGGGTAACCTGAGGGTCTTGTGGAACTGACAAAGCAGAACTAACATAAGAGCTTGATGGATCCTACAGTAGAGGAGAGGGTGTAATATTGACATATTGTGATAAATCTAACCCCAATGGTGGCTCGACACCATTTGCAATTAATGTGGTGAGGATTTAATCTCCACACTAATCTAGAAGATGATCCATCATTTCCACATGGTGAGCTCAGGTTGATTAACCATGCTCTATTCAGGGGTGGATTGTATGGGGATTTTCATGTTGGATTGTGACAAGGCACCATTGGTGGTGGATTTGGAGGATACTAAGGCTGACTAACTTGGGAGTATTATTTTTCCATGAGTTTCTTTGCATGTGATTTGGTAGAGGGAATGAAAATTCAAGTGACTGGGTGACTATGATGACTCCAAGCCCTAATATGCACTTAAGTGGTTTCCTAGATGATGGCCTAGAGGATTGTTAGGATGATAGATTGATTGATTGGATGATTGATAGGATAATGATGGATTGATACTTAGATTAATATTTGGATTAGATCTATGGGATTAACTTTGAACGAAGTTTAGGAGTTTGACTGGATGATGTAAGACACTGCAGATTATATTGGATGATATAAAAGGTAATTACAATACAAAACCTTCCTCGAGATGGAAGTAGATTTATAAGGAAACAAAGCATTACTAACTCGGGATGGAGGACAATCCTAAGCAAGTGTGGATGATGATGATTAGGGTCAATTACCTAACCTGATTGGATAAGAGAGCCCTAAAATGATGCCTAAAGAAATAAAATTGATGGATCAATGATGGATATGCAATCTATAGATGTTCTAAAATGAACCTATGTGATTTTCTTGAGGATTTGATGAATTTCAAAAAGTGCAGATAGACTGAAATGACAATTACGAGTTGATGGATGGTGATAAAAAAAATTTGATCATAGCAATAGTCTTGGAAAACAATAGGCTTTTAGTGGTTAAGAAGATTTAGCCTAGAGCTTTTTAAAAAGGAAGTGGATACTCATTTGTGAGTAACATACTTCCCCTTCCACGTAATGGGATCACCTATCTAACATACATGAAATCGCCTTTGTGTTTCGTGGGACCACCTTTGTGGTTGATGGGATCCTTTATGGGGAAAATAAGATATCCTATTTCTTGAGGTGTATAGATGAAGATGGTACAGGTTGAACACGGGATCACCCCTATGGACAACAGGTTTTCCTATTCCATGGGATGTACAAATGGGGATGATATGGAATGGACACGGGATTTCCTTGGCAAATAGTAGGTTTGCTTATTCTACAAGATGTATGTACATACGATTGGGAGATATGGGCACAAAATCACCTATGAGGATGATAAGATCACCTATTCAAAGAATGGGAAAAGACACGGTCACCTACCTAAGAGATGCTCAAGAGAATTCACCCTTGATGGAAACTTGTTCACCTATCGAATGGCCTAAATGGACTAAGACACGGATTTTCCCCTATGAGAGCAGGATCTCTTGTCAACAAGGAAATTTCATCAGGTGTGAAGTATACTCGCTATTGACGATAGGGGAAGACTATGACAAAGGACTGAAAAAAAAAAACAAATAAAAACGAGTGGACTAGGACTAACTCAAACTGACAACAAACACTAGTATATCACAAGAAGACACTCTAGAAAGCATAAGCCTAAAATTAGTAGTAAAGGTTTTCTAACTCAATTTAGGCCTAACACCTTGAGAGGACACATCGAGGTTAATCCTCCATGAAACTGAGTGGAAGCACCCTCTCTCTCAAAGGTCGATAGCTAGAGATCCAATGGTACAAGGTCGTCACTAGACGCCACAGGCTCACCTTCTCTATCTCCTCAAGAACTATCGTAGTTCACCATAAGGATTTCTATCTCAACCTAAGCGAGTATGTGATGAGCAAATTCAAGGTATGGTCTACATCCCTTGCACTACACCAATTTGTGATTGAAAGATGGGTCTCTATCTAGGCTAAACAAGCTATCTTGTGCATCCTCAATACACTAAGAGGGTTTGTGAGGCACAACCATGAACACTAGCCCATCATAAGCATGGATTAGGAGCTCGAACAAGGTATTGGAAACTCAAACCAACCCTGCATGTCTTATATAGGTATCGCACTAGCTTTGCCTCTTAACCAGACATGATGTGAGTCGACTGGGGTACAACTTTTTCTCTTTGTGCTTGATATACCCAACTAGTAATACGTGGTTGAGACTGTGGATGCTAAAATCTACACATTGTTAGTAAAATTGACAAAACAACATAACAAAAATACATATCCTTATCAGATAATACATCATGCTTTAAAAATGCAAATAAAGGACAAAGATGAACAAAGCATGTACAACATGACATATATCTATCCCATATTGGATTGGTGCTCTTTGAATATGTGAAAGAGCCCTTTCCCAATCCTTGATTAAGCCAAATTAGATGATAGACAATGAGATGTTGTGAGCTCAAGTTGCCTATAGTGTAGATGCTTTCAAATATGGATGATGAAGAGCAAGATTGATTCTCTAATGAAGAGAGTAACCTTGCATCAAGATGTGTTGTTGTTTGAAGGAGAGAAGCCTTCAACTTATATTTGAACTTGAAGGGAGGAGAGGCCAAATTGATGAATGTGGGACTAAATCCCATCCAATAGAAGAGAGCCACTTGTCATAATTGGATTGGCACATGCTTGTGCAAGTTTTGGATAATGTGCCCATTCAAATTTGAAAATGGCCATAAATGCTTGTGGTTGAGGGGTTTTGGGGGGAATTGTCTTTGTCCAAAAAGTCAAAGATGAGAGTTAATGAGGGAAAATAGGTGTTTTAATAAATCAAATAAAGTGATTTATTGTGCAAGTGGGTGGGTTAGTTAAGAGTTTAGATTTGACCCTAGTTGAGTCAAAAGCTAGGGAATGGTAATTATGATTAGAAGTTAATTAATTAGCTTAGGGGATTTTAGGGATTTGATATTTGATTTAAATAAGTTTGATTTATCAAATCAAATAAGAAGAGCTTAGGACTTAATGAAATAATTTGATTTAATTAATTAAGTTTGATGAACCTTAGGGATTTAATCAATAAAATATTTTAATTCATTAATAGAAGAAATGAATGTTAATTAGAGCGAAATGCATGATGCATGATGTTAGTTTTCCATGTCTACATTTTTCCCTTCTTTGAGGAAATGCACTTGTTGCATTGGTTCAAAGAATGATGTTGCTAACATCGAAAATAAAGAATTTTTCATTTATCAGATGCCCCAGCGAAAAGAAGTACGTTAGTACATTGCCCCCTCGAGAGATCGAGCAAAAATATTGAGGTGGATCTTGCAACAAAGAGGTTTAAAATGAATATATGGATGGTTAGACTATACGATCTATATGATAATGATGATGAAAATGAGACGTTTGGAAGATGCTTAGAATAACAAATTTATATTATCTTAAACAACTTAAATGATTATGCAATGCATGTGAGATGGATGAGATGGATGATGTTTTCCTATAATGATATGGTGTGATTATGCAAGATGAGAGGATGAATTCAGGATGGATACATTGTTAGCGTGAAAGAGGATAGAAGAATGAGAGGGATCAACCCTTAAATTCAAGATGATGAAGAAGTCCAACAAGTCCCCTAGTCATCGAGACTTTATTGGATATGATGATGAATGATGATGTGTTGCTTATCCAAGGATGGGAAAGAGCGTACATTTCTTTATGTTTGACAACACACGTAGCTGCGATGCATCAAGTTGTTAAGAACCAAGATGGTGTGGTGCCTAGTGTGATGGAATTTGACTCGTCAAATAGATAGGAGTACTCTTGTTCACACTTGACAAATATAACCTCATTTAGAATGTAGTTCAGATATTCAAGACATCTCGGGCCAAAACATAAAAAGGAAAGCTTTCTTATGTGGTCAACAAGATACCTAAAACATCCTTCCTACAAACAAAATAAAGTATAAATGACAAATTTATTTTACAAGAATATCCAACAAGCACAGCAAATAAAAAGATAATGATCATTACCCGATTCCTTTCTCTTTAGACCTTTTTTCTTTAGGCATCATCGAGAGGTCCTTGGAATGAGCACAAAATAAGATAAGTCAAAAAGACCAAAATAAAGTAAACAAACAAGCTGATGTTCATCGTACTACTAGCCAAGGCAAAACTAATGTGGGGTACCTGATGCTTATGTCCATCGTAGGAAAGCTTCATCCTAGGACATGTAGTGATCAGGGTTTTGGTGAGACTGATTGGGTGATAAGCTATTGATACTCCGAGTTGACCATCTTGCTGACTTACTGACTTACACTTTCGAGACTTTGATGATTAGGGAGTTCACATTGGAACCTGCTAAACTTGCTTCTAACTGACTCACCAATGGGTGAAAGCAACGATTGATTTTATTATGAGCGATGACAATCACGGGTGAAAGCGAGATGAAATGGATGCACCATTTTGGTTTTTTCAAATGTTTTAAGGCTGTTTTTGGAATTTTGAGATGTTTTACAAATGTTTTCGGTATTTTTGAGATTTATGAATGTTTTTGGTTTTTCGCATGATTTTGACAATTTGGATACGGATATTTGATGATATTAGAGCTCTGTTTTGAGATTTTGTTGAAAACCAAGCTTAATGTTGATCAATGACAATTGATGAATTGATAGTTTGACTAAGTGTGTTAAGTGAAACAAAAGTGATAATGCACTTGTAAACTCTAGGAAGTTGTGTTATCCTAAAATAAACTCGTAGAAAAAGGATAATTTGGCTAGGTGTGTTAAGCCAAACGAGGTGATTATGGATTTGATAATTTGGCTAAGTGTGTTAAGCCAAACAAGATAATAATGAACTTGTAAACCCAAGGAAGTTGTGTTATCCTAGAGTAAACTCGTGCACAAGATGATAGTTTGACTAAGTGTGTTAATTCAAACAAGGTGATGATTGATTGGATTCGATTGATCAAGATTGATGAAGCTTGATTTGGTACAAAATTGCTTTGATGATATTGATGTGACGCTGACGTACACATTAGATGCAACTAACGTGGATTACTGGATTGATGTTCGACAATAGATAGAGCATGATAAGGAATGTCTTATTGTCAAAATATGCCATGGGATAGTGATTTGATTTGGTGCTCATAAAAAATTTAACCAATTTGATGTCACGTTTTCCAATGTTCGAATCACTTCATAAATTGGATGATATACATCAAGATTTATTCTCAAAGCAAGATGCAAATATCCACTTGCAGTGTCTAGCAATGTATGGAATGTCATGGGTGGATTCTTGGATAGATGGATGGGTATGGTAAGCATGAAAAGGATTATCTTGTGAAAATATAAGGTTTTCGAATAGAGGAACGCTCATTTGGATAATGCTTCAAGTCTCATATAACATTGGGTAGGATGGGATCAATGAAAATGACCCATGTCAAAATGTTTACCATAAACAACTATGAGGTATGCACCAAAATTTTCCAAGATCAAGGTAACTTGGACTATGGATGTAGATATATGAAAACAGATTGGATAAATGGTTCATGGATGAACAGATGATATGGCTCAAATGATGGCTTTATTATGGATATGATAAGATGCTTTCTCCTGAATTGGCGCACGTAGATGCTCGATTTTACACGATGCCTGTTTGCCAGGTTTTCATCATGGTACCTATCCAAAGTGCCACTGAAGTGGTTTTCGCTAGAGGACATTTTTTTCTCTTTATTGTTTTCAATCCTTTTTTTGATTTTTTTTGGATTTTTATATTTTTTGGTTTTTTTGTATTTTCTGAGAGATTTTAAGGTGGTGTTGAATCACCAAGTACTGCTGACATTGTTTTATCTGTCATAATGTGCCATTGATATCCTGCTTGAAGAAGTTGCTTTGACAAGATACATGCACTTGAATGCAACTTTTGAGATCCTTGATCTGCTTTGTTGATACCAGAGTTAACTCTATCTTTGTGCGCACATCGCAATAGAGTGCCTTCTGAATCCTTATGATGAAGAGTTGTTGCCAATACATGGTCAATGTGAGAATTGGATATCATGCATGGAGGCATGGATGGAGTGTATTTAGGGATAAAAGATGGATTGGTTGAAAGTTTGGAGCATTTGACTTTCCAAACTTGGGAAGATGAGCAATGATGGGTGGTTATGGAAGTGTGCATGGAATTAGGATCAACTACTCGATACACTTTGTACATTGCTTGAGAAGCCTGCTTTTTCCTTTCTAGACATCTTTGATGGATACTTTTCACTTTTTGATTTTTCCCCATAGTTTCTTCGACTGATGGAGTATGATAGGGATAATTATTTTTTGTATTCTTTGGTAATCAAGTGTATTTGATTTGCTCGATATGCTTCTTAGCTTCTTTTTCTTTGATAAGTTTCTTCATGCTTCGATTCAAGTCTTTCTTTTGACGTTGGTCCCATTTTGTGGATGGGGTGATGGGTGGATGAAGATTCATGATATGATGGATTGTAGTATTGGCATCGGTTTCATCATAAGGATTCTTCGTGCTCCCTACGTTGATGGTTGCTTGAGACGAAGTTGCCCCCAGTTTTGTGGAAGTATTACTGATATGTTGAGATCCCTTGATTGTCAAGTAACCAAGGCCTTGATGCTTAGGATTTCCAACAATCTGCACTGGTTCTAGGATACCCTATTCATGTAGGCCTAATCCTCTGCCTTGATAATTCATCTGTTGAAACATTTTATTGGAAAAAATATATGATTTACCTTGGAAAGAAGGTGTTAATCTTTCTCTTATTTGTCATAGATGTTCAAAGGTGCTAACTTCTTCATTGATAAGATAGCTTGCTCTAAGAAAGGTAAGTGATGAATGCCTGATTGGTATCTTTAGTTTGATCTTGTGAGATATCAGATTGTAGTGCTTCTTCAAAAAGTGTTGATGCTTCACTGTCCACACAAAAGTCTTCCTCATGACTCACTTCACAAGATGTTTCTGATTCATGACTTCTATAGAAGCCTTCTTCATGATTTGCTTCTGATAGGTGTCCAAAGGATGTTTCTGATTTACAGCTTTTGTAGAAGCCTTCTTCATGATTTTCTTTTGATATATCTCCAAATTTTTCCATATTTTGATCATGTGTACCAATGTTAAGAGTAGGAGACTCTTGTTTCTCAGTAATGATTTCAAGAGTATGAGACTCTTGTTTTGAATGACGATCATCTACGTGTCCATCCAACGAAAGCATCTCATGGGTAGATGGAGGAATATGTGCCATATGGATATGATCATCATTTGTGACATCTTGTATAGATAAAAGAGTGCCCATTAGATCATTGTAGTATCTTGGAGATACGAATTCTTGACTAATTCTATAATTACTTTCAACATGTTTTGGATCAAGTTCTTGACATGGATCAATTTGAAAGGATGGATTGCTTATAGTGGGTTTTTGGATATCGTTCTTAGGCATGGAAAGTGGCTCAATATACTTTTGATCTTTGAGGATTCTGTAGACATGCAAAAATTAGTTTTGTCATTTATTTTGAAGAACGTTGTATTATTCTATGAGGATATTGGAATCACACTAACCAATTTGCAGATTTTGATGTTCACAAAATGGCGCTACAATACCAAGCTCAATTGCAAGCACAACAAGAAGCATATCAATAAGCCTTGCAAGACTACAAATTACAAAAAATATACGACCAAAAACAAGCCTTGTTGGCACAACAATGACATGACCAACAACAAGTGTTATTGGCTCAGTAGCAAACACAGACATTACTCATTCAACAAAGCTTGCAACAGATTCCCACCACAATTGTTGAAATCAAAAATAAAGATCAATCTATCAATGAACACCTTGAAGGTGTTTCCATCTCATCTGAAGATCAAATAAACATACATCAAGAGCCATTTTTTCGTCCTAAACAAGACCCCTCCTACAAAGATCTATTTCAAGATGTGTTACAATTATTTGATCTCATTGACATAATCTATAATCCATCAACCAACGATCATATCGAAAATGTCTCTACATCACCTTATGAGTTAGAGGACATATCTCAAGAACGTATTCCAAAGCATGATCGAAATATTCCATCAAGGTCTAGCAATGACCCTTCTAATGACATATTGACATCCCTCAGCCTCATGATTATGGATAGTGAAGGAATCCTCAAAGATCAAAAGTATATTTAGCCACTTTCCATGCCTAAGAACGATGTCCAAGAACCCACTATAAGGAATCCATCATTTGAAATTGACCCATGTCAAGAACTTGATCCAAAGCATGTTGAAAATAGTTCTAAAATCACTCAAGATCAAGAATTCATATCTCCAAGATACTACAATGATCTAATGGGCACTCTATTATCTATACAAGATGTCACAAATGATGATCATATCCATATAGCACATATTCCTCCATCTACTGATGAGATGCTTTCGTTGGACGGACACATAGATGATCATCATTCAAAACGAGAGTCTCATACTCTTGAAATCATTACCAAGGAACAAGAGTCCTTTACTCTTAACATTTATACACATGGTCAAGATATAGATAAATCCAAAGACCCAGCAGAAACAAATCATGAAGAAGGCTCATACAAAAGTCGTAAATCAGAAGCACCTTGTGAAAAGAATCATGAGGAAAAGTATTATACACTTCTTGAAGAAGCACTACAATCTGATATCTCACAAGAGCAAGCTAAATATATCAATCAGGCATTCATCCCACTTATGGAAGATCCTATCACTTATAAAGTTAGATCACTTACCTTTCTTAGAGAAAGCTATCTTATCAATGAAGAAGTTGTAACTTTTGAAGATCCACCATAGAGCAGAGAAAGATTAGCACCTTGTTTCCAAGGTAAATCATATCCTATTGCAAATAAAATGTTTGAACAAATGAATTATCAAGGCAGAGGATTAGGCCTACATGAAGAAGGTATCCTGGAACCAGTGTAGATTGTTAGCAATCCTGAGCATCAAGGCCTTGGTTATTCGACAATCAAGGGATCTCAAAATATTAGTAATATTTCCACAAAATTGGGGGCAACTTCATCTCAAGAAAATGTCACCATAGGGAGCACGAAGAATCCTTATGATGAAATCAATGCCAATACTACAACCCGCCATGTCACGAATCTTCATCCACCCATCACCCCATCCAAAAACTGGGACCAACATCAAAAGGAATATTTAAATCAAATCAAAGAAGATAAGAAGCACGAAGGACAAATCAAATACATATGGATACCAAAAAATGCAAAGAAAGATTATCCCTATCAAACTCCATTAGTCGAAGAAACTATGGGGCAAAATCAAAAAGGGAAAAATATCCATCAAAGATGTCCACAAAAGAGAAAACATGCTTTTCAAGTGACATACAAAGTGTATCAAGCAGTTGGTCCTAGTTCCATGCACACTTCCATATCCATCCATCATTGCTCATCTTCCCAAGTTTGGACAATCAAAGGTTCCAAAATATCAACCAATCCATCTTTTATTCCTAAACACACTCCATCCACGCCTCCACGCATGATATCAAATTCTTACATTGACCATGTATGGGCGGTGACCCTTCATCATAAGAATTCATAGGGCACTCTATTGCGATGTGAGCATAAAGACATGGTTAACTCCGGTATCAGCAAAATAGATCAAGGATCTCAAATTTTGTTTTCAAGTGCACGTATCTTGGCAAAGAAACTTCTTCAAGCAGGATACCAATGGCATGTTATGATAGAAAAATCAACATCAGCACCACCAGGTGGTTTAGCATCAGCTTAAAATCTCTCAGAAAATATAAAAAAGTCAATAAATATAAAAAGTCCAAAAAGAAAATTAGAAAAAGGATTGAAAACAGTAAAGAAAAAATCACGCTTTAGCGAAAACTGCTTTGGTGGTGCTTTGGATAGGTACCATGATGAAAACCTGGCAAACAGGTGTCATGTGTAGAATCGAGCATCTACATGCGCCAGTTCAGGAGAAATCATCTTATCACATCTATAATAAAGCTAGCATTCCATCCATATCATTCATTCATCCATGAACCGTTTATCCAACCCATTACCATCTATTTACATTATCTTGATCTCAAAAAATTTTGGTGCACACTTTACACTTGCTTATGGTAGACAGCTTGAAATGGGTCATTTTCATTGATCCCATCCTATCCAATGTTATCTGAGCCTCAAAGCATTATCTGAATGATCATTCCTCTGTTTGAACACCCTTATCTTATCGCAAGATAATTCATATCCAAGGATCCACCCATGGCTGTTCAAACATTGCTAGACACTGGGGGTAGATATTTACAACTTGTTTCGAGAATAAATCTTGATCTATATCCTCCAACTTATGTGGCAATCCGAACATTGGAAAACATGAAATCAAATTGTTCAAAGCATTTGTGAGCTAAAAAATCCAAATCACTAGCCCATGGCATATTTTGACAAGATGATGCTATTTATCAAGTTTTATCTTTCATTGAACATCAATCCAAATAATCAGCACTAGTTGCATCTAATGCACACATCAGCATCGCATCAAAATCATCAAAACAATTTTGTTCCAAAACAAGCTTCATCACACTTGATCAATCGAATCCAATCATTTATCACCTTGTTTGACTTAACGCACTTAGTCAAACTATCATCTTATGCACGAGTTTACTCTATGATAACACAACTTCCTTCGGTTTACAAGTCCATTATCATCTTGTTTGGCTTAACACACTTAGCCAAAGTATCAAATCCATAATCACCTCATTTGGCTTAACACACCTAGCCAAATTATCCTTTTTGTATAAGTTTATTCTAGGATAACACAACTTCCTAAAGTTTACTAGTGCAACATCACTTTTGTTTGACTTAACACACTTAGTCAAGCTATCAATCATTCAATCTGATTGATCAACATTAGGCTTGGTTTTCAACAGAATCCAAAAATAGAGCATTGATATTGCCATCATATCATCCAAATTGTCAAAATCATACAAAAAATTCAAATCATTCAAAAAATCCAAATCATTCAAAAAATCCAAAAACATGTCAAAATACCAGAAAATCTTCAAAAAAATTCATCAATTAGTCTTGTAAGTCTTTCACCTTGTCCAACTATGTCGTCTCTAAGCTTGAACGTAGGCAAGGTTGATCTTTGATCATCCCCCGAGATAGTTCGGGTCAGTCCTTAGGCATCCATCGCATTGGTAATCCGTTTGCCCATTTATTTTATAGTTAGGGTCGGTCCTTAGGCATCCGTCGCATTGGCAATCCGTTTGCCCATTTATTTTATAGTTAGTGTCAGTTCTTAGGCGTCCATCGCAATGACATCCGTCTACCCATTTAGTTAGGCATCTGTCATAGAGGCATTTGTTTGTCCATCTTTTTCACATTTTAGGATTTTAGGCATCTGTCGCAATGACATCCATCTGCCCATCTAGTTAGCCGTCCGTTGCAGGGGCACCCATTTGTCCATCTAGTTTATATTTTAGGATTTTAGGCGTCTATCGCAATGACATCCATCTACCCATCTAGTTAGGCGTCCATCATATGGGCATTCGTTTGTCCATCTAGTTTACATTTTAAGATTTTAGGCGTTTGTCGCAATAACATCCGTCTGCCCATCTAGTTAGGCATCCGTCATAGGGGCACCCGTTTGTCCATCTAGTTTACATTTTAGGATTTTCCATGTTCATCGCAATGACATCCGTCTACCCATCTAGTTAGGCGTCCATCGCAAGGACACCCGTTTGTCCATCCAGTTTACATTTTAGGATTTTAGGCATTTGTCGCAATGACATTCGTTTGCCCATCTAGTTAGGCATCCGTCGCAGGGGCACCAGTTTGTCCATCTAGTTTACATTTTAGGATTTTAGGTGTCTGTCGCAATGACATCCGTCTGCCCATTTAGTTAGGTGTCTATTGCAAAGGCATTCGTTTGTCCATCTTTTTCATATTTTAGGATTTTAGGCGTCTGTCACAATGGAAATCCGTTTGCCCATCTATCTCATTAGCAGTCAAATAAATTGGAGTCTGAAGTACGTCATCTCTGAGCTTAAACATAGGCAAGTCCATTCTTGATTGGTCCCCGAGACACAAAATCCAAAAACATTCAAACATCTAAAAAATTCCAAAAACAGCCTCAAAACATTCGAAAAAACCAAAATGGTGCATCCATTTCATCTCGCTTTCACCCATGATTGTCATCACTAAAAATAAATCAATCGTCACTTTCACCCTTTGGTGAGTCAATTGGAAACAATTTTAGTAGGTTCCAAAGTGAACACTTAATCGTTAGAGCCTCAAGCCTAAGTCAGTAAGCAATCAAGTTGGTCAACTCGAAGTATCAATAGCTTATCACCCAAATCAGTCCCATCAAAACCTTGATCACAACATGTCCTAGGATAAAGCTTTCTTGTGATGGACATAAGCATCAGGTACCCCATAGTAGTTAGTCTTGGCTAGCGGTACGAAGAACATCAACTTGTTTGTTTATTTTATCTTGGTCTTGTTTAGACTTATCTTAGTTTGTGCTCATTCCAAGGACCTCTCGATGATTCCTAAACAAAACAGGTTTAGAGAGAAAGGAATGGGGCAATGATCATTATCTTTTTATCTGTTGTGCTTGTTGGATATCTTGTAAAATAACTTCGTCAGGCGTACTTTGTTTATTTGTAGGAAAGATGTTTTAAGTTTCTTGTTGACCACATAAGGAGGCTTACCTACTTATGTTTTGGCCCGAGATGTTTAGGATATCTGAACTGCATTATGAATAAGGTTTCATTTGTCAAGTGTGAACAAGAGTACTCCTATCTATTTGACAAGTCAAATTCCATCACACTAGGTGCCACACCATCCTGGTTCTTAATACTTTGATGCATCGCACCTACGTGTGTTATCAAACATAAAGAAAGGTACGCTCTTTCCCATCCTTGGATAAGAAACACATCATCATTCATTATCATATCCAATAAAGTCTCAATGACTAGGCGACTTATTGGACTTCTACATCTTCTTGCATTTAAGGGTTTATCCCTCTCATTCTTCTATCCTCTTTGATGCTAACAATGCATCCATCCTGCATCCATCTTGCATCCGCACTCTTATCTTGCATAATCATGCCATATCCATCTCATTTTCATAATCATTTAAGTTGTTTAGGATAATATAAAAATTTTATTCTAAGCATCTTCCAAACATCTCATTTACATCATCATTATCATATAGATCATATAGTCATAGCAATCCATACATCCATTTTGAACCTCTTTGTCGCGAGATCGACCTCAAATCAAATTTTTTGCTTGATCTCTCAAGGGGGCAATGTACTAAAGTACTTATTTCCACTGGGGCATCCGAAAAAAATTAGGAAATTTTTTAATTTCAATATTGGTAGCTTCATTTTTTGAATCAATGCAACAAGTACATTGCTTCAAAGAGGGGAAAAATGTAGACATGCAAAACTAACATCATGCATCATGCATTTTGCTCTAATTAACATTCATTTCTTCTATTAATCAATTAAAATATTTTATTGATTAAATCCCTAAGGTTCATCAGACTTAATTAAATAAATCAAATTATTTCATTAAGTCCGAAGTTCTTCTTATTTGATTTGATAAATCAAACTTATTCAAATCAAATATCAAATCCCTAAAATCCCCTAAGTTAATTAATCTAAATTAATTAACTTCTAATCATAATTACCATTCTCTAGCTTTTGACTCAACTAGGGTCAAATCTAAACTCTTAACTAACCCACCCACTTGCACAATAAATCACTTTATTTGATTTATTAAAACACCTATTTTCCCTCATTAACTCCCATCTTTGACTTTTTGGACAAAGACAATTCCCCCCAAAACCCCTCAACCACAAGCATTTATGGCCATTTTCAAATTTGAATGAGCACATTAGCCAAAACTTGCACAAGCATGTGCCAATCCAATTATGACTATTGGCTCTCTTCTATTGGATGGGATTTAGTTCCACATTCATCAATTTGGCCTCTCCTCCCTTCAAGTTCAACTATAAGTTGAAGGCTTCTCTCCTTCAAACAACAACACATCTTGGTGCAAAGTTAATCTCTTCATTTTAGAATTGATCTTGCTCTTCATCATCCACATTTGAAAGCATCTACACTATAGGAAACTTGAGCTCACAATATCTCATTATCTATCATCTAATTTGGCTTAATAAAGGATTGGGAAAGGGCTCTTTCACATATTCAAAGAGCACCAATCCTTTATGGGATAGATATATGTCATGTTGTACATGATTTGTTCAGCTTTGTCCTTTATTTGCATTTTTAAAGCATGATGTATTATCTCATAAGGATATGTATTTTTGTTATGTTGTTTTGTCAAGTTTACTAACAATGTGCAGATTTTAGCATCCACAGAGACCATCCCTCGGGTGATGAAATCTTAGGTAGGTCTCACTAAGGGAAGGAAATACTGCCCAATGTAAGGGAAGATCATACATCAACAACATGCTCCCAAACATAGAAAAATATTTAATTGACACTTTAATTAATTCTATGTGTGCCTAGCTAGTATAGAAAACAAGAGACATAGCTAACTAAAGGCTTCGATCACTCGTCCTGCAACACACATGTTAGTAGTTTTTACCTCCAATCTTGGACAAATGACTAGCAACACAAATGTCAGTATAATATCACAGACACAAACAAACAAGTCAACTGATTAGAATCCAAAACTAAAATCAAACAAGAGAAAGAATTAAAAACTTCAGTGTTTCTTATTACCTCAAATTTTCCTCTATGTGAAGTGGATTTTCCCTTTTCCTGGATGCAAGTTCGCCCTGAGAGGAGATAGGCGATATCGTAATTGCGTATTGAGTGGAGAGATGAGAATGTATTCACCTCTACAATCAAAGCAGTCTTGCCAATTCCTCTAGCAAGTTCGCTTGTTCAAGTTAGTCGAGCACATATGCCTTTGAAAGTGTTGGTCTAGATTAGGAGTACTAGGTTCACCTTTCTAATAGAAAGGCGTATATCTGTTCTCATGTTCTTAATATAGGCCCACCTCCGAGTCGGGAAGATTTGCCCATCAAGAGTGGTTTCACCCCTGAGCGTGAAACTCGAACCTGCAAAACTTCAAACAATAAAAAACATGAAATTGGACATGTGATGTGGGTCCCACTAGGCGTACCATAAATGTGTGCAGGTGAATTTCCTATTCTAAGAATATAAAACCTAATGAAAATGCAAAACAAGAAATCACAAACAACACCTCAGGATTGACCCTAGGTAAATTCAAACAAAATACGAGCGAATGATACATTTTACCTTGCTTGAATTGTTGATTTGGTTGGCCCTTTTGATACTTGATTGTTATGCTGCTTGCTCAGAAAAATGGGTTAAATCCTAGTGCAAAATGAAGCTAAGATGGTGAAGATTGCAATGGTGGATGTGGGTAGTTGATTAGATGCAAGCTAATGGCTCTAAAGTGTTGCAATAATGGAGGTATGCTATGTTGTGTGAGAGTTGGCTAAGTGTTTTGCTTGCTTGTGTTTGATAGCCAAAATGAGGGAAATTTGAGTACTTTTAGGGGAAGTGCTTCTTAACCAATGGATGGTTGAGATGCATCCAAGGTGGAGGAGATCAAGAGCTAGTGTGAGTTAAGATCTCACAAGCCATCTCATGCTGACATGTGTTGGATGAGGTGGACAAAAGGAGATGAAGTGAAGGTGAGGTGGAGGTACTAGGATGTACCTTGGGGATGGATAAGATCTTCTCATAAAGGTGGATGTACCTTGGCAACTTCGGGTGTTCTCACCTGCAGAAAAGGTTCCAACTCTTAGACTGAAATATTGCGTTACAGACTAATATTTAAGAATCCATCAACTCTGTAACTTGCCAAGCATGAGCACACTGAATGACACTTCTCACTTATTTTAGATTCGTTTATCGAGACACTCCAGTCACCTTCTAGTAATGTGGAATAAATGAGAGGTCCTTTTTCTTAGATTTCAAGCGTAGTGGTGGAAGTCAAGTCAATATGGTTTTTATTATCTCAAATTTGAAGCATAGTGGTGGAACGTCAAGTCAAATATGTTTTTTATTATCTTGATTGCTACTGAAAATGACTTTTTACGTATGCCTTACAAGGATCGTAATCTATATAGACATAGAATAGTCGAATTTATGTTCATATCACGAAACTAATTTATAATGGCATACGACGCAACTAAGCTTACATGTTTACCTTTAATATATATGTAAAAGACATCTATTTTAGATGTCTATTTTTTTAACAAAAATCTAATAGAAATAAATAATTAGAGAATGATATCTTTCAATTTTTTACATATTTATTCTAAAGATATAAATGATAGTTTAAAATTATCTATTTTAATATAAGATTAGAGCTTCTACAAATAATAATTCAAAATATCCTAAGAGGGATCAAGAGTTATTTGTGAAATTCTATTGAATTAATTTTATAAAATAAATGAAAATATTAAAATTTAACATTTTTTTTATTTTCTTAAAACAGACTTCAAACAAATTGCATGGGAACATTTTAAATAGAAAAAAAAAGCTATAGCTCCCTCCATGGCTCCACTACCTAA
Organism: Sequoiadendron giganteum; assembly: GCA_007115665.2. Taxonomy (NCBI): domain Eukaryota; kingdom Viridiplantae; phylum Streptophyta; class Pinopsida; order Cupressales; family Cupressaceae; genus Sequoiadendron; species Sequoiadendron giganteum. The sequence goes on from CM021102.1 coordinate 241,901,216, forward strand.
CTTTAACAATAGATTTTGACTACAAATGAAATAATCTAAAATCTATATAACTTCAACAATGGAGAAGATTACCTATAAAACACAATTTTTTTCTGATATTTTAAACCATTAAAACATATAATTGTTGGCGAATAAGTTATCTTGTATATCCATGTAGGCATTTATCTCCTTGTAGTGTTTCACCTACAACCACCTCAAATTGACGCTTTATGTTATGGTGTTGATTAAACCTACCAACAATACATGCAACTACCTAAGACTGATAACCTGTCTCACACAAATCAAATCCCATAAACTCACTACAATATTTACATCTATACCTCTTTCCCATGATGGTATAGAACAAAAATACAAAAATATGTAATCCAATTATTTCCGTAATATAAAAAGGAACCAGAATGAAAAAATAGGAAATTGATGTTGGAAGAGGAGTGGACTTTCAAATATTAAAAACCGCAATACAAAGAGTAACTATCATTTCTTTGAAGCATTGTACTTCTTTATATTCTTGGACTCCTAGGGAATACCAGTTGAATACAATATGCATGATTTTATAATCAAATGCTTTTGAAAATTAATTGCAAGTCATTTATAACAATTTCTCTCCTTCATAACCTCACTCCAAAGACCTACAAGCCATCGATTCATACTATATTTTAAAAAATGGTCTTACTTGTAATATATATATATATACAATACACAGTTGTGTAAACCATACATGCAGTGTAGGTCTTGACAACTTAAACAACACACTCTAATATTTGAATTTCTTAGGTGGATCATCTAAAATCTCACTAGCTTCTCAATAGTTTTCATGCAAATTTGTGGCAGCCTAGTAGATCCAAGGGCAACATACATTATTTTTTCACAAAACTTTTCTATAGTGACTACACCTTCCTTTCAATCTATGCAACTTTGTCTAGCCCTTCATACCAACAAGAGGACACTATCACATAAGAAAAATATTTGATAGTTCATGGGCCCCCAAACATTTGACCTACTTTAAAATCTAACAGACTCTAAAAGAGTAATGTTAAAATATTATGAGTTCACAATTCTATACATAATTATGAGAATATAAAATATATTGGTTAATGATGTTTTTTATCACCTCATGGATAAGGTTTAGGTTTAGTAGGTTCGATAAGTTTACCATCCTCAATATATTTTGTTAGAGTTATCATGCATTAGCTAGTGACTAATTAATCTTTAATTTATTATTAGTCTAATTTATTCTCATAAACTTAAGCTAAACTTAGGATTGAATTATTAATTGAGCTAATATTATATCATTGTCTCATCTCATGTGATTTTGACACTTATCATGATCTGATCCCTTTCTCATTAAGGATTTTTCTCTTATAAGAATTCAACCCTTGTTGTAATTAGATAGAGCTTTCTTATCTTTTTGAGAGTCTCTATCTTCTGTAGCTTTTTCTTGTTGAGGAATATTGCAAATATTGTTTGCAGATCTATTATGTGGAAGGTGAATTTGTTTGTTGTTTGATCATGTGGTTCAGGGTATTCTGCTTGTTTCACAATTCTAACATGATATCAGAGCTCCAGATTTGTAAGCTTATTCTTCCTTTTTGTGAGATCTTGCCTTGAAGTAGTTTTTTAGTGCATCCAAGGTCAAATCAAACCTCTCCATTGAATCCAAAACTGTCAGAATAGTCAATATTGAGTTTGGTTTTGTCAAAATTGGTTTCTATTTGTCACCTCCGTGAGGGTTTGAAGAAAGGGGTATTTTGCTAGATCGAAGAGATTTTTGATGTTTCAGGGCATTTTGAGCCCAAATGGACCTCACCGTTGCATCGAGAGCAGTCAAAAAACCCTAAATATTTCTGTCAAATTATTGAAATCTGAGCACTTGATATTTGAGGCAAAAAAAAAATTGTTCTACCAAAGCCCCATAGGACCATCTACATGGAGATCGATTTTTTCTTCTCAATTAGGTATTTTTAAAAAAAAATTGATTTGTTTTAATTTTTTTTAGAAATATAAGAAAATGAAAAATTTAAAAATCAAACAAAATTTTTTTATTAAATTTTTTTCAAAATTAAAAATCAAAAATCAAAATAATCCAAAAGTGAGGCAATGTTTATGTACCTACGCAACCCTACATAGAGTACCATGCGTCTGCAATACCCCTAGATCCTTGTGGACCCTAGGGGCCTATGCCCATATGGGGAGCGGTGGGGGTGGCCCACGTGCCCCCCACCAATATTTTTTTTTAAAAATTATTACAAAAAATAATTCATTGTACTTTTTAATGTTTTTGTTTTAATATTCTTTTTTCAAATAAGTCCAATTGGGAAAATACAATGATGGTCATTTGGTTGTCAATTTTAATCCCATATTTTTGCTGCAATAGTCATATGGTGATCAATTTGTTTCCAACAACATGCGTAATTATTTTTTAATGGAATTTTTCTTCTAGAGGCCATAACTTTTGCCCACGGTGTTGAAATTGAGAAAATGAGATATCATCAGAATGAGGACTCAGAGAAATTTCTAGGTGGTGCATGTATTTTTTTAGAGATTTTTTCTCAGGTCTTTGGTATTTCAAGTCAAAATTAAATTTTCCTTTTTGGAGTTGCCTTCAGTGTTTTGACATAACTTTTGAATACGATGTTGAAAATGGGAAAATGAGATATCATCAGAAAGATGGTTTTGACATACTCATAGTAGTGTAGGTGGTTTCCAGATTTGATCTTTTGTATTTTCCAAAAATCCTTCTTCTTAGTTGTAGTTCTTTTTGGACCTTATGGGTGTTAGAATTGTGAAACAAGCACAAAACCACAAGCCATAGGATCAAAAAACAAACAAATACACCTGCCACACAAGAGATCTATAAAAAATATGTGAAATAATCCTCAACAAGAAAAAGCTATAGAATTGAGACTTTCAAGAAGATATGAAAGCGCTTGATAATATCTGAGAGATATTTACAATGAGGGTTGAGTGCTTATAAGAGAAAAACCTTAAATGAGAAAGGGATCAGATCATGAAAAGTGTCAACATCACATGAGATGAGGCATCATGATTTAATATTTACTCAATTAATGAAAAAATCCTAATTTTAGATTAAGTGTATGAGAATAAATTAGACTAATAATTAATTAAAGATTAATTAATTATTAGCTAATACATAATAACTCTAACACCCCCCGTTAAGATGAACATAGGGAGTAGCTAGAAACTCTAAAAAGAATGCATTATGGGTCCCGACAAACAAGGCCATGTAAGGTACCCATGTACAAAGAAACGATCTCTATAATGCGAAGAAATAGAGAAAACCTCATGGAAAAAATCCACTCCAAAAAAATATTAAAGCCAAGTGAAGGATCATAGAAGCCTCCAAACAAGACAATGTTGTCCCAAAAAATAGGAACATGTACAACATCACAGAAGCATTGAGAATCTATAGACTGTTCTCAAATGACGATTTATATGGTGCTGGAATGAAGAACCTCCTTTGAAAAATGATGATCAAGATCAACATAAGAATAATCTGCATGAGTTCCTTAATAGCACTACTCGAATCAAATGGAAAACAAAGGAAAAAACATCTAGAAATTAAAGATACAAATGTAAAGATCAATGAGACTATATTGCAACTCAAATCAAATGGTAAACATAGGAGAACATGTAGAATTTGAAGATACAGGTGGTACATGAATCTACATGAGTGACCCCAATGACACTACTCAACATGCAAGATGCAAGTCGAGAATATAGGTACCAAATAGTCTGAAGAACATGTTGGACTCAAAGGAACACTGAGAGGGGTGGTGAATCAGTGTTCTATAGATTTAACCTTTATTAATCTAAAACTTGAAACCATTCCCACATGACATTAAAGAGAAGATGCAAACATTCAAAGTAATAATTCATAACACCATAACACAATGATTTTTGTGTGGAAACCATGTTAGGGGAAAAACCATGGTGGAGGCTAATCCACAATTTGAGTATTCAAATATAAATGTTTACAAAAGAGAATGCACTTGCATTCAGGCACACTTCCTAGAGCACACTATCTTAGTTCAACCTTTAGATGGTTTCATTTTTTGCTTCATTTTTTATATTTTTCTGTTTCTTTTTGTATTGTGTGTTGGTATTAGATTTTGGATCCTCTTTCTTATTCTACACTTTTCTCTACTTTTCTCTCCTCTGCCCTTTAGTTCGCATCACAAATCCATAATTTACATCACTACTCTTTTGATTTTCACATCATATACACATTTGCATACTTCCACAATTATCCACTATCACAAAATTATAAAACCGAACTCATATATATATCCTCTAATAAGTATTTAACCATTCATCTATCAACTCCATAAAATATTAAGTTATTTTCAAATTTTCAATTAGATCCCTAATTAAATCTTAGTGTGTATCCTCCAAAATCGGTTAATACATAGAGAGGACTAAAATAAACATGTTTCAAAAATAAGAATATTTAATTAATAACCCCTTATAGATCTACAATTGCTATACTTGATGGGTCATCTTTTTACCACAAATATCCAATAGATTTATGTATCAAATCTCCTAGATCACGTACCAGTGAATGCGCATAAAAAAAATCCTTCAGTAAGGTCTTTCAAACATAAAAAATCCTTTCTATGAGATCCACAACTCAAAATACTAGTTCAGTGAGGTAATCAGATCGACATTTGTGCCTTTAACCAGATGCCTTATTCTTTTCTTTGTTCTTCCAATAGAGATCAATAGTAGACTACAAGCCAGATGTATGACTTAGGTTACCATCAATGACAACACTTACAAGCCATATGCCGAAAATCCCCCCCTTTGGCATTGATGGCAAGAGTTAATGAAAAATGACTAAGTGTCAGAATCATTATAAGTATGCTTCCAATCTTTACTACACTCTCTCCCCCTAAGATTTATAAGGTATTTTTTATTACATTCTCTCCCCGTTTGACACCAATGACAAAGCATAGAGACCATATGCCAAAAATACAAAAAGCGACAAAAAGTGACAAAAAATGTGTTCAAAATCTTCAAAGCTTCAAAAGATATATGCCATCACTTCTCCCCCTTTAACCAAAACTTCAAAATTTTGAAAACAATTGACTGCTACTTTAGAAAATTATCTTATGATTTTTCTTCATTTTTGGAAGGAATTTATTCCAAGCATCTATTGTGATTCCAATGATAATGATCAAACTATTGTTATTGGATGTCTTGTTGATAATTTCAATGAGGGAATTTGAAATTGTGATTGTTTCCTCCATTTTTTCTCCTTTCCTTAGAATCTCCACCATCTGCTCCAGTCTGCATTCGATTAGATCCTTCACCTTCCAAAAAGTATCCACAAGTGTGTTCTTGGTAAATTGAATTTTTGTGTGTTCAGACTATAGCTCCCGAATTATTTTCCTAATGGTGCCATCTTGATCTTGAAACATGTCAAATTTTGTTCCGATTCCATTCAAATCTATTTCAATCTGTTCCAATTTATCTTTGTATTTTCCAACTGCACAAGGCCAATGTATGCAATAGTTGTAAATGTTATTGGTTGCATTGATGTATTGCCTCAACTAATTAATTTTCTTCCTCAGTTTAGTAAGACATAACTTGAATTTCTCCTTCAAGTGAGAGAGAACTCTACCTTCTTCTTTCTCTTGAGCCTCTGAGTTCAATGTTTCTTTGTTGCATTCAATCATTTCATCAGGCAGAATGTCTTGGAAAATTTCCAATTTGATCTTGCATTGCTAAACATGAGAATTTAGTACACTTAGAATCATGTCCTGATCATATGATGGTCTAACAGACCATAGCTTAGCTATTTTCTGCATTCCACCTTTTTCCTCAATAAGTTGTTGTAGCTTCTCTTTTGTTAGGTCATCATATTCCAAACTAGACTCTAACATTTCCTTTTTCAATTGATTTTTTTGTGGGTCCTCAGTTTCATCATTGGATTCTTCATCCAATATATCTATAATTTCCTATTCTTTTCCTTTTTCTTCTATTCTGGGAATCTTGGGTTCCAAAGGGTTGTATTTAAAAACTTATTTTTTTCTTTCTTGCCTTTTATGCATCCCATCGAAAGAGGAACCAATTTAAATTCTTCTTACCAAAAGTGAAATATTGACTAAGCCACACTTTTCAAGCACATTGTTTGCATACTGGTTTGTTTTCTTTCCACACCACATTGTCGATTTTTGGAAAAAAAAATCAGGAAATACATTACTAAAGATATAATTAGAGTATGGAACCTAAAAAGGTAGCCTATATCTTTTTTCAGTTCCACATTCTCCATCAACTGATCCTTTATCAATCTGCATAGGTCAAAGTCCTGGCCTTCAATTATCATTTTGTTAGAAATGTAAACTATGTCAGCTGATGTTGCTCCTTCTCAATTTCTGTAGAATATTTTATATCTTATCCCATGCACAATGTACTTTGTAACAATATTTTTCATTGTTACAATTATCAATGTTTTTTGATCTCCAATTACTCTGGTTAGGATTTCAACTTCTTTGTTCCAGATGGATTTCTTCTTTGGTATGTCTCTGAGTTTGCATAATCCAGTCAAGCTTTCAATTACCTTCTTCAAAATTATCTAGAGTTTTTCTAGAATTAAATTATCATTGTTAAATCTTCTCAAGATAGATTTAATGAATTCCGCATTCTCGAAATGGGGAATCTCATTCCAAATATCTAAATCTTTATGATTTTCTTCATGTAATTGCTTTAATTTGTTGGGAAAAACAAAATTCCTCATAAGAAAGTTTAATTAAGTGTAGGGAAAACCTAGGACTAAGAGAAAATAAATTAACCCACTAGAAAACAAAAACCTACACCAGCAGTCTAAAGTTTCTATGTCCTTCTCCAAATTAAAGGAGAAGTATGCAAAAAAAAATTCTAACAAGTCCACAAAGCAATAAATTGATCCATTTCGAAAGATCCATCAACCAGTCTAGAGCTTGCCTCATTAGGCTTCTAGGGAAAAATCATAGGAGATAAATTTCATTATGCAAGAATTCTTGGAAATGTGTGTATAATTCTTGCAAATGATTTCTTGGATCACCTCTTCCCCTATATTTATAAATTTTTCGCATTTCAAAGTCCTTAGGGAAGGGGACTAGTGAGATGTAGGGATCAAAAGGATATGGGAAAATCTCCACAAATTTGAAGGACTTCTTGGATGTAGCAGCTTGGAAGTCTTTGAGGGTGGCTTTCATCTCTTCCCACTCCTTATTAATTGACATTCACGAGGAAGGGCCTACTGAGTTGGATTGATCGTATGGGGTATATTGTTCATATGATGGAGGTGGAGGTGGAATGGAATGATCATATCATGGTAGAGGTGTTTATGGAGCACCTTGTTGGTATTGATTGGGGTATGTGGATTGAGGATTGGCATAATCTTGTTAGTATGATGGTGAAGCTTGATAATATGATGAGAAGGAACCATACTGATATGATGGTGACTGTTAGGAGTAAAATGGATTGGATTGTAGTTATATGTGGGTTGTTGTTGGAAGCATAGGGAGGTTGTTGTGGATTGGATTACTCATAGTAGTATTTGTTGTCTTTAATAATGGGCATTGGTGTAAGATGGTTGTTGTTGGGGTTGTTATGGATTATAGTGTCACCAAAAAGTGTAGCCTCGACACTTTTTCACTCATTTGGGCCTTTTCCCTTGGATTTTGGCCTTGTTTTGCTTTGATCTGATGTTGTAATGTGGTCAACACATTCACATTAGACCTTGAACACTTTAAAATCATTAATAAACTAACGGTGTCTTAAAAAGGTGTTATGAAGTGTTGTAACACATCTTCCCACTTTTCTAAAGACCCTTTCAATACAATTCACCTAAACAAGGTCAATTTTTACCCCTTTCGAAGTCTTGTGATAAAGTTTTGTAAGGTTTTGTAATGCATTTTCACACTTTCATAAGCTTTTCATCAACAAATTAACCCTTCCTTACGTTAATTTTCCCTTTTATGTACTTTTAGGCCCGACTTAGGTGTGTTTTAGGAGGCAAGTCTTATAATCATCATTTAACACTTTTTTATTCATAACCACCACTTGAACTTGTCCAAGTGAACTAGGTCACCACCTTGGGTGACCTAATCCTTTTAGACATAAAATTCAAAATTATAACAAAAACCTAAAGAAAATTTGCCTTCAAAACCCTAGGGTCGGCCTATCATGTGTTTTGTTTGAAAATTAGGGCATATATTGTATAAATAAGGGTTTTCATCCTCATTCCACCACCCCTAACATAGTTTTAATCTTCATAAGAACTCAAGCACTCAAATCTTCTCAAGCAAGCATTCAAGCACTTTGCATTTCAAACATCATCCATTGGAGTTGGTTCTTGCATGTCTTCAGACTTGTTCAAAAAAGGTTTGGTGAGTGTTTATATTTAAATGTTATTCAATCATATTTATTTTCATATTTCATTTCATCATTTTAGGTTTGCTTACCAAAATGGGGTTTGACTAGGACAAATCCCTATTCTCTAACCCTAACACTTTGTCTCCTCTTTGCATGTGTTCTTTGTAGGTTCTCGTATCATGGTTTGTTAAGGAGAAAGTTTCTAGAAAGGTGCTACCAACTCATCAAAGTCATTCAAGTCAACAAAACCCTAGTTGAAGTCTGGAGACCTCTTTTAGCCCATTTTTGCAAAATCTGAACCAGACACCTATTAGGAACCGAAGTGCACACTAAGGGCTTTCACTTGCACTTCTATATTTTCATACATTTAGAAGAGGAAAAAGTCACAAATAATGGTGACCTAGTACCATTGAACATGTATTCCAGAAGTTTTTGTAGATTTGGACACCCATTTGGCCGAAATGGTCTTTGGTGAAGTTTTCCAAATATGGGACTAGGTCGCCCAAAATGGCATTAGTGTCCCAATAGGCCAAAATCTCAACATCACTAGCATTTCTAGCCACCATTCCAATCTGCAACTAAATCCCAAGTGCACCCCTTTAGTTTTATTTTTTCTGTAACAATTTGTTTATGTTTTTTAGATGGTCTGTATATCACAATGTGTTTTCTAGCATAGCTCATTCTCTAAGTTTAGCACTAGTATTCAATCATTTTTATCACTCTCTAGTATTTAGATCATTACAGTTAGAAACATTTCAATAACACACACACACAATCCAATTTCAACATTAGTAGCATTTCTAGCCACCATTCCAGTCTGCAACTAAATCCCAGGTCCACCTCTTTAGTTTTATTTGTTTTTGTAACAATTTGTTTATGTTTCTTAGACTATTTTTATATCAGAATGTGTTTTCTAGCATAGCTCATTCTCTAAGTTTAGCATTAGTATTCAATCATTTTTATCACTCTCCAACATTTAGATCATTACACTTAGACACTTTCAACCACACACACACATTCCAAAACCTAACATTTGAATGAACTCACCAAAAATACATCATTAGTGTGAAAGAGCGCCATTATTCCAGAACAAGCTCCTAGGTGCAAAGCCCTAGAGGGCTAATTGGGTAATTCCATTTCCCTAATTGCACTCATTTTTGGTGGTTCATATAGTAATAATAATTGGGATTAGGGTTGGATGTAATGGCTTGCGAATAATAAGTGCTTTGGGGGTGATATAGGTATTGGGAAGCAAGGTTTCCTAGGATTTGTTGAGAGGATTGTTGTGATTGTGGAAGGATTTGGTATTGACGAGGAGGTTGTGATGGATTTTGAGTCTGACGGGGTGGTTGTTGATAAGATGATTGTTGTTCTTGTGGGATTTTTTGTAGCTAATGGGGAGGCTATGAAGGTTTCCCCTGAGATGTATGTTTGTGGTTGGTGAGATTGTGAAGGTATTTGACTCTAGATTAGAGGTTGTTGATGGGGTGGTTGTGATGGTGTTTGTTACGGATTACCTTGAGGTTGATGTGAGGGTTGTGATGGATTACCCTGTGCTTGATGCAAGGATAGTTTTTGAGGATGCGATGGTATTTGAGCCTGATGTGGAGATTGTGATACGAATTGCTATGGTTGTTGTTGATAGGGTGGTTGGGATATCACTTGCTATAGTGGTAGATTATCCTGAGGTGGATGTTGAGATGTAAATGGAGGTGGTGTTAATTTTGATGTGTTTGTGTGACTAGGCGATATATGTATTGCCCCTATTACTTCTCGATAATGGGATCGACTAATGTGGTGGAAGAGGTGGCATAGATGGTATGGGGATCAAACCTAGGGGAATGTTTGTGCCTTTAAAATTAACTGAACTATGACCTGGGGGATTTTTTTGATTTTACAGACTGGTAAATCTCTGAGGATTACTAAGATCAAGCCTTGGGGAGTGTTGGGATCAAGCGCAACACCTAGTATTGAGATGTAATCATGGGAAGGTTGTATTTGATAGAAAACATCATCGTCAAAGATAGGTTGATACCATCTATCATGTGGGGTAACCTGAGGGACTTGTGGAACTGACGAAGCAGGATTAGCATAAGAGCTTGATGGATCCTATGGTAGAGGAGAGGGTGTATATTGACATATTGTGATAAATCTAACCCCAATGGTGGCTTGACACCCTTTGCAATTAATTTGGTGAGGATTTAATTTACACACTAATCTAGAAGATGATCCATCATTTTCACATTAGTAGGATTACAAAGATATTCTTTGATGATGAGCTCAGGTTGATTAACCATTATTTGTTCAGGGGTGGATTGTATGGGGATTTTCATGTTGGATTGTGACAAGGCACAATTGGTGGGGGGTTTGGATGATACTAAGGCTGACTAACTTGGGAGTATGATTGTTGAATGACTTTTTTTGCCTATGATTGGGTAAAGGGATTGAAAATTCAAGTGACCGGGTGACTATGATGACTCTAAGCCCTAATATGCACTTAACTGGTTTCCTAGATGATGGCCTCAAGGATTGTTTGGATGATAGATTGATTGATTGGATTATTGGTAAGATAATGATGGATTGATAATTCGATTGGATCTATGGGATTGACTTTGAACCAAGTTTAGGAGTTTGACTAGATGATGTAAGACACTGCTGATTATATTGGATGATAAAAAAGGTGATTACAATACAAAACCTACCTCGAGATGGAAGTAGATTGATAAGGCAACAAAGTATTACTAACTTAGGATGGAGGACAATCCTAAGCAAGCATGTACGATGATGATTAGGGTCAATTACCTAACCCGATTGGATAAGAGAGCCCTAAAATGATGCCTAAAGAAATAAAATTGATGGATCAATGGTGGATATGAAATGGTCTTTGGTGCCGTTTTCCAAATATGGGACTAGGTCACCCAAAATGGCATAAGTGTCCCAATAGGCCAAAATCTCAACATCACTAGCATTTCTAGCCACCATTCCAATCTGCAACTAAATCCCAGGTGCACCCCTTTAGTTTTATTTTTTCTATAACAATTTGTTTATGGTTTTTAGATGGTCTGTATATCACAATGTGTTCTCTAGCATAGCTCATTCTCTAAGTTTAGCACTAGTATTCAATCATTTTTATCACTCTCTAGTATTTAGATCATTACAGTTAGAAACTTTTCAATAACACACACACAATCCAATTTCAACATCAGTAGCATTTCTAGCCACCATTCCAGTCTGCAACTAAATCCTAGATCCACCCCTTTAGTTTTATTTGTTTTTGTAACAATTTGTTTATGTTTCTTAGATGGTTTTTATATCACAATGTGTTTTCTAGCATAGCTCATTCTCTAAGTTTAGCATTAGTATTCAATCACTTTTATCACCCTCCAACATTTAGATCATTACACTTAGACATTTTCAACCACACACACACATTCCAAAACCTAACATTTGAATGAACTCACCAAAAATACATCATTAGTGTGAAAGAGCACCATTATTCTAGAACAAGCTCCTAGGTGCAAAGCCCTAGAGGGATAATTGGGTAATTCCCTTTCCCTAATTGCTCTCATTTTTGGTGATTCATATAGTAATAATAATTGGGATTAGGGTTGGATGTAATGGCTTGCGAATAATAAGTGCTTTGGGGGTGATATAGGTATTGGGAAGCAAGGTTTCCTAGGATTTGTTGAGAGGATTGTTGTGATTGTGGAAGGATTTGGTATTGATGAGGAGTTTGTGATGGATTTTGAGTCTGACGGGGTGGTTGTTGATAAGATGATTGTTGTTCTTGTGGGATTTTTTGTAGCTAATGTCGAGGCTATGAAGGTTTCTCCTGAGATGTATGTTTGTGGTTGGTGAGATTGTGAAGGTATTTGACTCTAGATTAGAGGTTGTTGATGGGGTGGTTGTGATGGTGTTTGTTATGGATTACCTTGAGGTTGATGTGAGGGTTGTGATGGATTACCCTGCGCTTGATGCAAGGATAGGTTTTGAGGATGCGATGGTATTTGAGCCTGATGTGGAGATTGTGATAGGAATTTCTATGGTTGTTGTTGATAGGGTGGTTGGGATATCACTTTCTACAGTGGTAGATTATCCTGAGGTGGATGTTGAGATGTAAATGGAGGTGGTGTTAAGTTTGATGTGTTTGTGTGACTAGGCGATATATGTATTGCCCCTAGTACTTCCCAATAATGGGATCGATTAATGTGGTGGAAGAGGTGGCATAGATGGTATGGGGATCAAACCTAGAGGAATGTTTGTGCCTTTAAAATTAACCAAACTATGACCTCAGGGATTTTTTTGATTTTACAGACTGGTAAATCTCTGAGGATTATTAAGATCAAGCCTTGGGGAGTGTTGGGATCAAGCGCAACACCTAGGATTGAGATCCAATCATGGGAAGGTTGTATTTGATAGAAAACATCATCGTCAAAGCTAGGTTGATACCATCTGTCATGTGGGGTAACCTGAGGGACTTGTGGAACTGACGAAGTAGGATTAGCATATGAGCTTGATGGATCCGGTAGAGGATAGGGTGTAATATTGACATATTATGATAAATCTAACCCCAATGGTGGCTTGACACCCTTTGCAATTAACGTGGTGAGGATTTAATTTACACACTAATCTAGAAGATGATCCATCATTTGCACATTAGTAGGATTACAAAGATATTCTTTGATGGTGAGCTTAGGTTGATTAACCATTCTTTGTTCAGGGGTGGATTGTATGGGGATTTTCATGTTGGATTGTGACAAGGCACAATTGGTGGGGGGTTTGGAGGATACTAAGGCTAACTAACTTGGGAGTATTATTGTTCGATGAGTTTCTTTGCCTATGATTGGGTAAAGGGATTGAAAATTCAAGTGACCGGGTGACTATGATGACTCCAAGCCCTAATATACACTTAACTGGTTTCCTAGATGATGGCCTAAAGGATTGTTAGGATGATAGATTGATTGATTGGATTATTGGTAAGATAATGATGGATTGATAATTAGATTGATAATTGGATTGATAATTCGATTGGATCGATTTGGATTGGATCTATGGGATTAACTTTGAACCAAGTTTAGGAGTTTGACTAGATGATGTAAGACACTGTTGATTATATTGGATGATAAAAAAGGTGATTACAATACAAAACCTACCTCGAGATGGAAGTAGATTGATAAGGAAATAAAGTATTACAAACTTAGGATGGAGGACAATCCTAAGCAAGCATGTATGATGATGATTAGGGTCAATTACCTAACCCGTTTGGATAAGAGAGCCCTAAAATAATGCCTAAAGAAATCAAATTGATGGATCAATGATGGATATGAAATCTATAGATGTTCTAAAATGAACCTTTGTGATTTCATTGAGGATTTGATGAATTTCAAAAAGTGCAGATAGACTGAAATGACAATTACGGATAGATGGATAGTGATAAAAAAAATTTGATCATAGGAATAGACTTGGAAAACAACAGGCTTTCAGTGGTTAAGAACATTTAGCCTCCAGATTTTTATATAGGAAGTGGATACGCATTTGTGAGTAGCAGACTTTCCCTTCCACTTAATGTGATCACCTATCTAATGTACATGAAATCGCCTTTGTGTTTTATGGGATCCCTTATGGGGAAAATAAGATCTCCTATTTCTTGAGGTGTATAGATGAATATGGTACAAGTTGAACACGAGATCACCCCTATGGAAAATAGGTTTTCCTATTCCATGGGATGTACAAATGGGGATGATATGGAATGGACATGGGATTTCCCTTGCAAACAACAGGTTTGCTTATTCTACAAGATGTATGTATATACGACTGGGAGACATGGGCACAAAATCACCTATGAGGATGATAAGATCACCTATTCAAAGAATGGGAAAAGACATGGTCACCTATCTAAGAGACGCTCAATAAAATTCACCCTTGATGGAAACTATAGACATGAAAAAATAACATCATGCATCATGCACTCCGCTCTAATTAACATTCATTTCTTCTATTAATCAATTAAAATATTTTATTGATTAAATCCCTAATGTTCATCAGACTTAATTAAATAAATCAAATTATTTCATTAAGTCCTAAGTTCTTCTTATTTGATTTGATAAATAAAATGTCAACTTCTAAAATCCTCCAAGTTAATTAATCTAAATTAATTAACCTCTAATCATGATCACCTATTCTCCAGCTTTTGACTCAACTTGAGTCAAATCTAAACTCTCAACTAACCCACCCACTTGCACCAATAAATCAATTATTTGATTTATCAATTCTTCTAATTACTTTCAAAAGGGCATCAAGATGGAATATTCTTCCAATTTGAATCTTCCCTCCAAAGGATTTGTCCCTTCCAACAAAGCATTAAATGCTCTTACACATATCTTGCACAAGTCAAACTTGGCATGTATTGCACCTTTCATCCCCCCTAAACATTTCATTTCATCCAAAATTCAAATTTGAAATTGGCACATTGGCCAAGACTTGCACATTCCTTACCCTCTCACACCTTGACAAGTGGCATCATGTCATTGGCCCATGAATCATCCCACATTCATCAATTTGGCCTCTCCTCTCTTCAAATTCAACAATAAGTTGAAGGCTTCTCTCCTTCAAACAACAACACATCTTGATGCAAGGTTACTCTCTTCATTTGAGAATCAATCTTGCTCTTCATCATCTACAATCTACAATCTTCATCATCCGCATTTTGAAAGCATCTCTATAGGCAAGTTGAGCTCATAGCATCTCATTTTCTATCATCTCACTAAGCTTATCAAGGATAGGGAAAGGGCTCTTTCACATATTCAAAGAGGACCAATCCACTATGGGATAGGAATGATTCATGTTTTTGCATTGTTCTTATTAGTTGCATTGTTTAACATGATTCTATATTTCATAGAGATGTTTGAGTTTTCTGATTTAAATTAACTTATGCTAACAACGTGAACTAATTTAAATCCATTTGCAGATTTTAGCATCCTACAAATGGCGCTAGAAGGAGGGCTTGATCATTAGATTCCCATGCATCATGTTTGCAGCAGTAGTGATAAAGAAAAGTTCTCATGATTTTACTATTAAAATTTATTCTACCATTGAAAATTCTATCGTATTAATGATCTTGGTAATCTTATTTCTATGATGTTTTATGTCATTCGTTATGAAAAATTGGTATCATTCATTCATTTGAATATGGGAATTAGGGAACTAAACGTTTCTTTACCATTTATATAGTTGGTAAAAATTAACTACAGTCTGCTAAGCATTGATTGATTTAATTTTGAAGCTTGATTTGTTCACGTGCCTTCCATACTCTATATGGGATGGTAGGGAAGTGGGGAGATCTCAGTATGGTTCTGGTTTTGCCTTGCTATCTATTATATGGTTCGCATTCTCATACTAACAACTCTGGTTCGCATTGTCATACCAGGAATAGAGGTTGATCTCCACTCCATCTCCAGGCCACACTAGTCTACTTCATATAGAGTAGAGTGATGCTCCACTCCACACTGGTCCACTCCACTCCATATGGAATAGAGGTAAGTCACTAATCCGTAGAGAATAAACACATTTATATCTGATTCGTTGCTAAAGTAGCCACTACAATGCAACATATAGTTGATGTTTATCAGATTTGCGCATCACTTGGGCATGAGTATAGATAACCCCATCAATTCTATCAAGAATGACTTACATTTCATAGAGCCCGCGACCATTTCTAGAACCGCTTCTGTCAAATATTTTGAGATTTCCTACATGCTTTTTGGGTTGCCCATGTGAAAGCTTTGAATAAGCAAGGATGTTTGCCTTTGTGAGAATATGCAATTCCTTTAAATAAGAGAATCAATGGTCATAAAGGCTATCTCGCAACCTTACTACACTCCCATGTAATGGTTTACACTTAACTAATCTCTTTGCATTTATCCACTTGCAATCAATCATACACTAATACAATAAAGTAGTCGCTTTCCTAGGTAATTGTGGGATACGCAGGCAGTGAATACGTCTTCCTCTAAATTTTGTGTGCAAGTAAAATGGGAAACATTTTAAAGGGAAAAGTAGGTGAAGTGTCCATTCATGTTTAATAATCAAAGGGTTATTTTTTATTTCTTTTGTGTTTGTAGGGAGCAGGCTAGGCGAAAGACAGTGGCACCAAATGTTTTTTTAAAATCAATTGTTGTTCTTAAATTAAATGCATATGATCTGGTTCCTTTTTTTTCTCATCTAACATCCAAATAGAGTCATAAATGAATACTGTTTCTTTAAGGCTTTCTATCAATAGTTCACGTACCTGTTGTATGCTTCCCTATTTTAAATACATATCTGCCATAACATTTCCAACTATCACATCTGACAAAATATTTCCCTGCTCCATTTTTCTTAAAAGGGAGAATGTTGGTCATAGGTAGCAGAATTCGGCTTTACATCAGCTAATAGCATGTGTCTGAGGGTTTCTATGCTTTTTTGCAATCATTTTGAAATATTTATATTGCTTAGTCAATGTGGATATAGCGTAGGAAAATTAATATATATCTTAGCTCAAGTACAAAGATCCCAGCTGTCTTGATGCATCATTGAAGATAATACAAACAACCATTAGTTGAGAGGAAAGGCACATGGATAGGTAAGGCATCATAATCAGCATTTAAGCTGTTAGGAAGATTGTTGGTGCTAGAGCACATACTCTAGTCAATGCGGTTTGGTTGGATGCCACTCTGGCTAACTTTCTTTTGCATCATTCATTCAATTTGCAGAATTCAAGCATTCCTGCATTGTTCCATAGAAATCTAAATACCCTAGAACTACGTATTTTATCTCACACCACGTGCATTAATTAATGAGCTGCATATGTCAGGAACTGATTGATATCTCAGGCTTAATTTCTTGATACAATCTTAAAACAGTAGCGAATAATTATGGTGATATCAATTCATTGTTTTCACGGTAAAATCTTGGTTGACAATTGTATCAAGTGATAGCTTATTTGTTTATGTTAGCGAATGACAGGAGCATCATTTAAGAGGATGCACAATCATTTTTTTTGTAGTGGTCCAACAATCCAAGACATTCAAAAGTAAAGGTTGTGGAATTCAATTCTACACCTTCCAATTACATTTGCTTGAATGTTTCTAAAGCCTTTCAACGAATCCATTTTTGTCTGCTCTACCACAAAGCTGCAGTCGTTATTTTCACTACTGTATCTAAATTTCTAGATTTGACAGTGAGTATCAAGGATTGTTTTAATGGATGACATCGACATAGCAGGTGCAAAATATAGAATACGCTTCCAAAAAAGTTCATGTTGAAATGGACACTGATTTGATTGGACTTGTCAGTCAGAACTCAGAGACTAAAATTCTTTTGAATTCTTTCTCAAGTGGAAGTACTAAGATGAGGAATTTTTTGGATATTCAAAGAAAATTGCATTAATAAGCATCTTCTTAGCTGTCATCACTCATTTATTCCTATGGGCTAAGTGAGTGGGAATCAAGACATTACTTGTCTACAAAATCAAACCTTGTTTGATTGCAATCTTCTTGGTCTGCATTAAATTATTGCAAATCTAATCTTGTTTTCATTAAAACTATCTAATTTTTGTATTGCTAATGAGGATTATGTTGACCTTTGTTACATGACGAGATATTTTCGCTAAAGGCTTTGATATTGTGAAAAGATTGTGGAAAGGAGGATTTTTATTAATGCTTCATTTATTATGATCATTCCAAAGCATTAGTATTTTCATTTAAAACTATTCTATTGTTTGATGTTAATGCTTGAAACGAATTTAATATTTTTATCCTCACATGATTGTCTTTTTGTTTGACAATAATAGGAGTGACTTTGTTTGCACAAGGAATGAGCAACATTGAAGCATCAGAAACAATCTTTGGAGCAGATTTGAGCTAAATCAAACATTAAAATGAAGAATTGAAAAAGCATTTTTAAATGCTTATTGTTACAATCCAAGGCTCCAATTACTGCTTTAGTTTTCTGTTTTGAACCAAACTCATTTTCTTTTTTGGGTTTAAAATTAACCATTAATTTTGACATTTTCAAGTTGGTTAAAATTAAACCTTAGAAACACTTACTAGGATTTCAATTTGGATTTAAAATTGAACAAGGAAAACTTCACATCTCATTTGCTGCTTCTAAAACGAACTCATCACTACTTTTGGGACTTAAAATGAACAAGTGTTTCCATGTTTTGCAATCTTTTTCACAAAATAACATCATTTAAAATGTGTATGCGCTTCTCTCGCACTTCATAGTGATCTTGAGAATCAAAAGCATTTTGGTGATGTTAAGTTGTCAAAAATATTGCCTCCACACTTCAATTTGGGCATTTTAAAATTGAACAAAACATTTTGCGAGTGTGAGTAAACTTATTGTGAGTGTTCTCCCTTTGTTTCTAAATGAAGGTTGATCGAACTACGAATATGTTTACTTGCTTTTGTTTATCTTAGAGGGCCTGCCTTGTGGGAAAAAGTACTCACCCAAGGGAACGACCCAACCGGGAACACGCTAAAGCCAAGCGACTTCCAACTAGTATATAAGTGTGGATTCTTGAGGAAAGTTCAAGAATCACGAGGATTATTTTGATGAGATGGATAGCAATGGACTCTCGCCGATGTTGGATAATCCCCCATGAACGGAATGCCCGCATTAGAACCCTTTGTTTAGAAAAAGGCCAAAACCTTGTGTATCTTGTTGGTGCAAAAGGTCATGTCTTTTGAAGCCACCCCGCATTATACATGTCGTCTTGTTGTGGAAATGGAAAGTATACCATTGGAGATTCATGGGTACTAATGCTTGGCTGACCTGAATAAGTGAGTGTCATGGAGGGGAGCCAGTGTGGTCAAGCATTTAGCCATTCACACAAGATATGCGTAGCTAGATTTATCCAAGTGGGAACCCAACAAGATATTGCCTCATCATCCTAGGGTTGTAAAATGCTTGGAAGTGGAAAACACATTGCTTGGTTCCTGAAAACATATCAAAACAAAAATTCACAAGAGCCTCAAATTTCAAATACCTTGGAGGAAAAAAATATCTGTGACGAATTCAAGTACTCTTGCTTTCCCTAGGGACCATATCCTTAGAGGTTTCTAAGTGTTTGGATTCTATCCTCATTTTTTTTCACTAAGTATAAACATAGGAGACTTTTGCCCTAATTTTCCTTGATTTCCACATAATAGACCATGCGGGATGAGAACGAAAGTTGGACATTAGACATTCAGTTTGAAAACATAATCAAGCAAGTGTTTTTGGTAAAAAAAGAATTCACTAAGACAAGATAAAAGACAAATTGGATTACACATGTGTTTTCTAAAATGATTTCCTGGAAGATCAAAATCCCAAAACCAAAGTTCAAGAAGCTTAGTCTGAAATCTCGTGAGGAGCGTCTTGAGATCTTGAGTTGAATGAGTTTTACTATCAGCAGAATGCCAAACTTTTTGAAAGGTTTACTTTCCTCCCATAGGAAATATAGTGTGTTCTTCAACACTGAGGTCTTGTAAGCAGAAGTGTTATTCTAGGTCAAGTCTAGGATCAAATTCAATCACTTTCATCCATCTCTCAACCATCAAAATCAGTCAAAAATCACCTCACCAACAACTCTTGGAAACTTTGTAAACATGTGTTATGCTAAACTTCTAGGCGAAATCAAATCACTTTGTTTGACTTAACACAACTAGTCAAACCATCATCTTATACACGAGTTTTCTCTAGGATAACACAACTTCCTAGGGTTGACAAGTTCGTCTTATTTGGCTTAACACACTTAGCCAAATTATCAAATCATCACCTCGTTTGACTTAACACACTTAGTCAATCCGTCCTCTTATGTACAAGTCTGCTCTAGGATAACAAAACTTCCTAGGGTTTTACAAGTGCATATATCACATTTTGTTTGACTTAACACTCCTAGTCAAACTAACAATCCGGTCACAATCAATCAAAGTCCTAAAAAGTTTAGCATTTCCTTCAAAGTTTCTTTAAGAGTTCCATTCATCCGTATCACTCATCTTTCGTTTATCTCATCATTGTCATCACTTTGATCATTCAATTATCCTAGTTCTTCGCTTCTTTGAACCTAAGGTTTAGACCGATCTAAAGAATTAGAGGTTCATATCTTACATTCTTGAAAATTGATCTTCATTTTATGGTTCGATCTCAACACAAGAGGGACATGGAATATAAACTTGATCCATCCATCATAAGAAATTTGATTCAACCAAACTATCCAAGTCTCACAATGCCAATTGATTATCGAAACTCACATTTATACAATTCAAACATGGCATCATCATCTCCTCAAGACTTCAATGATACAAATGTGAGTATGCCCAATCTAAAGTTTGGAACACCTTTTTCAATGATAGATTTAAATCCAAGTTCAAATTTGCAAATCTATCAACCAAACACTCAATGCATGAGTTTTCCAAACAACACTATCCCATCAAATCCATACATTCCAAATACAAGTTTGTTGAACATGAACATTTCTAGTCCACACTTGGTGAAATTTGGGATAGATATGCTTGAAAATCAAACCAATGTTGTTCAAAATCCAAGCAATATGCTGACAACTCTAGGTATTGATCTAAGTCAAGGTAACCCCATGGAAAATCAAAGTTACCTAAATCAAGGCAATATGATTCCCAACCACAACAATATTCAATTTCAATCTATCATGCCAAATCAAAAAATCATTCCAAATCATCCCATTTTGCCATCGATATCACAGCAGCAGGTTCCAACTATCCAAGCAATCCCAAAAATCAACACCATTCCCAATCCATCGCCAGAACCACCAAAATACAACATGAAAAATTCATTCTCCATCATGTTGCAAGTCGCTCAAGAAGCTTCCCACAAAAAGGTGCTCCAAAACCAACAAGCCGCACAAGCTGTGCAAGCCGCACATGCTGCTTAGATGGCACAAGCAATCCAACAAGCACACGCTCAAGCACGAGCGCAATTCCAAGCTCAGCAAGTGCAAGCGTAAGCACAATACCAAGCTCAATTGCAAACACAACAGGAAGCGTATCAACAAGCCTTGCATGACTACCAATTATAGCAGCAATACGATCAACAACAAGCATTTTTTGCGGAGCAACAGCGACACAACCAACAACAAGCGTTGTTGGCTCAACAACAAATGCAAGAATTACTCGCGCAACAAAACATGCAACAGATTCCCACCACAATTGTTGAAAAAAATGATCAAGATCTATCCATCAATAACAACATTGAAGATGTTTCAATCTCATTCAATGATCAGATCAACATACACCAAGAGCTACTTTTCAATCATGATCAAAATCCACCAACAATGCCCAACAATGATCCAATTCAAAAAATGTTAACATCACTTGGTCTTATGGTTGAAGACATTGACAATCTCTCCACCATAATGGCTAAGGACAATGATCAAAATCAATCTATCAATGAGCACATTGAATATGTTTCTACCCCATCTGATGATCAACTCACCATACATCAAGAGCCACTTTTTACTGATCTATTTGAAGATGTGTTACAATTATTTGATCCCATTGACATAATCTATGATCCACTGACCAATGATCATATCGAAAAGGTCTCTACATCACCTTATGAGTTAGAGGACATATCTCAAGAACATATTCCAAAGCATGATCAAAATATTCCATCAAGGTATGGCAATGGTCCCTCCCAAGGCATATTGACATCCTTCAACCTTACGGTTGAGAATAGTGAAAGAATCTTTGACACTACAGTTGATCCAAATCCATTCAAAGAACAAGTGGATATTAAGCCACTTCCTATGCCTAAGGACAATACCCAAGAACTCGTTGTAAGCAATCCAACCTTTGAAATCAACCCATGTCAAGAACTTAATCCAAAGCATGTTGAAAATAGTTCTAAAATCACTCAAGATCGAGAATTCATATCTCCAAGATACTACAATGATCTAATGGGCACTCTTTTATCTATACAAGATGTCGCAAATGATGATCATATCCATATAGCACATATTCCTCCATCTACCCATGAGATGCTTTCATTGGATGGACACATAGATGATCATCATTCAAAACAAGAGTCTCATACTCTTGAAATCATTACTGAGAAACAAGAGTCTTCTACTCTTTACATTGGTACACATGATCAAAATATGGAAAAATTTGGAGACATATCAAAAGCAAATCATGAAGAAGGCTTCTACAGAAGCCGTAAATCAGAAACAACCTTTGGACACCTATCAGAAGCAAATCATGAAGAAGGCTTTTATAGAAAGCATGAATCAGAAACAACATCCTATGAACTAAATCATGAGGAGGACTTTTACGAGGACAGTGAAGCATCAAAAATCCTTGAAGAAGCACTACAATCTGATATTTCACAAGATCAAACTAAAGATACCAATCAGGAAGTCATCCCACATGTGGAGGATCCTATCACTTATCACTTACCTTTTTAAGAGAAAGTTATCCCATCAATAAAGAAGCTAACACTTTTGAAGGTCCACGACAGAGCAGAGAAGGATTAGCACCTTGTTTCCAAGGTAAATCATATTCTATTGCAAATAAAATATTTCAACAAATGAATTATCAAAGCAGAGGATTAGGCCTACATGAACAGGGTATCTTGGAACCAGTGCAGATTATCGGAAATCCTAAGCATCAAGGCCTTGGTTATTCGACAATCAAGGGATCACAACATATCAGTAATACTTCCACAAAAATGGGGGCAGCTTCGTCTCGAGTAAATGTCAACATAGGGAGCACAAAGGATCCTTATGATGAAACCAATGCCAATACTACAACCTGCCATGTTACAAATCTTAATCCACCCATCACCCCATCCACGAATTGGGACTAACATCAAAAGAAAGAGTTGAATCAAAACACAAATATTTCTATCAAAGAAAAAGAAGTAGCGAAGTGTGAAGGACAGATTAAATACATATGGATACCAAAGAATACAAAAAATGATTATCCCTATCATACTCCATCAGTCAAAGAAACTATGGGGCAAAATCAAAAAGGGAAAAGTATCCATCAAAGATGTCCA
This sequence comes from Sequoiadendron giganteum, assembly GCA_007115665.2. Lineage (NCBI taxonomy): Eukaryota > Viridiplantae > Streptophyta > Pinopsida > Cupressales > Cupressaceae > Sequoiadendron > Sequoiadendron giganteum. The sequence goes on from CM021102.1 coordinate 241,924,649, forward strand.
GAAAGGAAAAAGCAAGCTTCTCAAGTAGTTGGTCCTAATTCCATGCACACTTCCATAACCACCCATCATTGCTCATCTTTCCAAGTTTGGAAAGTCAAATGCTCCAAAGATTCAACCAATTCATCTTTTATCCCTAAACACACTCCATCCATGCCTCCATGCATGATATCCAATTCTCACATTAACCATGTATTGGCAACAACTCTTCATCATAAGGATTCAGAAGGCACTCTATTGCGATGTACGCACAAAGATAGAGTTAACTCCGGTATCAACAAAGCAGATCAGGGATTTGAAAAGTTGCATTCAAGTGCACATGTCTTGGCAAAACAAATTCTTTAAGTAGGCTACCGATGGCACATTATGACAAAAACATCAACATCAGCTTAAAATCTCTCAAAAAATACAAAAATATCAGAAAAATGTCCTGAAAAAATGGTCACCTTGATGAAAACTTGGCAAATAGGCATCTTGGCAACAACAAAAAAATCAAAAAATATAAAAAATCCTAAAATATCAGAAAAATGTTTGAAAACAGTAAAGAAAAAAAATTGTCCTCTACCGAAAACGATTTCGATGGCGCTTTGGACAAGTACCATGATGGAAACCTGGCAAATAGGCAACATGTGTAGAATCGAGCATCTACGTGCACTAGTTTAGGAGAAAGCATTTTATCACATCCATAATAAAGCTAGCATTTCGGCCGTATCATGCGTTCTTCCATGAACCCTTTAGCCAACCCATTACCATCCATCCAAGTTATCCTGATCTTGGAAAATTTTGGTGCACACTTTATACTTGCTTATGGTAAACATCTTGACATGTGTCATTTTCATTGATCCCATCCTACCCAACATTATCTGAACTTTGAAGCATTATCCGAATGAGAATCCTTAATTTGAACACCCTTATCTTATCGCAAGATAATCCATATCCATTTGTCCAAGAATCTACCCATGGTCATTCAAACATTGCTAGACACCGGGGGTAGATATTTACATCTTGTTTCGGGAATAAATCTTGATCTATATCTTCACACTTATGTGGTGATATGAGCATTGGAAAATGTGGAATCAACTTGGTCAAAGCATTTGTGAACATGAATCCAAGTCATTAGCCCATGGCATATTTTGACAAGAAGACATTCCTTATCATGCTCTATCTTATATCGAACATCAACCCAAACAATCAATATCAGTTGCATCTAATGTGCACTTCAATGTCACATCAAATCATCAAAGCTATTTTGTTCCAAATCAAGCTTCATCATTGATCAATCGAATCCAATCAATTATCACCTTTTTTGACTTAACACACTTAGCCAAACTATCATCTTGTGCACGATTTTACTCTAGGATAACACAACTTCCTTGGGTTTAAAAGTTCATTATCACCTTGTTTGACTTAACACACCTAGTCAAACTATCATCTTGCACACAGATTTACTCTAGGATAACACAACTTCCTTGGGTTTACAAATTCATTATCATATTTGTTTGGCTTAATACACTTAGCCAAATTATCAAATCGATAATCACCTCGTTTGACTTAACACACCTAGTCAAACTACCCTCTTGTATAAGTTTACTCTAGGATAACACAACTTCCTAGAGTTTACAAGTGCATCATCACTTTTGTTTGGCTTAACACACTTAGTCAAACTATCAATCCATCAATTCGATTGATCAACAACAAACTTGGTTTTTCAACAAAATCCCAAAATAGAGCACTGATATCATCACGTATCCATATCTAAATTGTCAAAATCATGCAAAAAATTCTAAAAACATCCAAAAATCATCAGAAAATCCAAAAAAACTCATCAAAATTTCAAAAACATCCAAAAACATTCAAAAAACTCATCAAAATTTCAAAAACATTCAAATCATCAAAAATCCAAAAACATGTCGAAATATCAAAAAATCTTCAAAATTCATTGAGTCTTGTCAGTCTTTTACATTGTCAAACTATCTCGTCTCTGAGCTTGAACATAGGCAAGGTTGATCTTTGATCATCCCCCGAGACAGTTAGGGTCAGTCCTTAGGCGTCCATCACATTGGCGATCCGTTTGCCCATCTATTTTTACAGTTAGGGTCAGTCCTTAGGCGTCCATCACAATGACATCCGTCTGCCCATCTACTTAGGTGTCCATCGCAGAGGCATTTGTTTGTCCCTCTTTTTCACATTTTAGGATTTTAAGCGTTTGTCACAATGACATCTATCTACCCATCTAGTTAGGCGTCTATCACAATGACATCCGTCTACCCATCTAGTTAAGCCTCCATTGCGAAGGCATTCGTTTGTCCATCTTTTTCAAATTTTAGGATTTTAGGCATCTGTCGCAATGGCATCCATTTGCCCATCTAGTTAGGTGTCCATTGCAGGGGCATTCGTTTGTCCATCTTTTTCACATTTTAGGATTTTAGGCATCCATCGCAATGGCAATCCGTTTACCCATCTATCTCATTAGTAGTCATGTCAATTGGAGTCCGAACTACGTCATCTCTAAGATTAAACATAGGCAAGGCCATCCTTGATCGGCGCCCAAGACACTAAATTCAAAAACATTCATAAATCTTGAAAATACCAAAAACATTTGTAAAACATCTCAAAATTCCAAAAATAGCCTCAAAACATTTGAAAAAACCAAAATGGTGCATCCATTCCATCTTGCTTTCACCCGTGATTTGCATCACTCATAATAAAACATTGTCGCTTTCACCTTTTGATGACTCAGTCAGAAGCAAGTCTAGCAGGTTCAAAATCGAACACCTTAATCATCAAAGTCTCAAGTCTAGAGCAGTAAGCAAGCAAGTTGGTCAAATTGGAGTATCAATAGCTTATCACCCAATTAGTCTCACCAAAACCCTGATCACTGCATGTCCTAGGATGAAGCTTTCCTATGATGGACATAAGCATCAAGTACCCAATAGTAGTTTAGCCTTGGTTAGCTGTATGAAGAACATTAGCTTGTTTGTTTACTTTATCTTGGTCTTTTAGACTTATCTTATTTTGCCTAAACAAAACAGGTTTAGAGAGAAAGGAATGGGGCAATGATCATTATATTTTTATATGTTATGCTTGTTGGATGTTCTTGTAAAATAACTTGGTGAATACTTGCTTTTTTGGGTCCGTCCTAGCAAGGATTTTGTATGCCAAGTGTGAAGAAGAGCACTCCTATCTGATTGTCAAGTCAAAGTCCATCATACTAGGTGCAACGCCATCCTGGTTCTTAGTACCTTGATGCATCGCACCTATGTGTGTTATCAAACATAAAGAAAGGTACGCTCTTTTCCCATCCTTGGATAAACAATACATCATCATCATTCATCATTTCTAATAAAGTTGGTTTGTTGAACTTCTACACCTTCTTGGATTCAAGGGTTGATCCCTCTCATTCTTCTATCCTCTTTCATGCTAACAATGCATCCATCCTACATCCATGCTAAATTCATCCTCTCATCTTGCATAATCACATCATATCATTATAGGACAACATCATCCATCTCATCAATCTCACATGCATTGCATAATCATTTAAGATGTTTAAGATAATATAGATTTTTTATTCTAAGCATCTTTCAAACATCTCACTTACATCATCATTATCATATAGATCATATAGTCTCACAATCCATACATCCATTTTGAACCTCTTTTTTGTGAGATCCACCTCAAATCGAATCTTTTCACTCAATCTCTCGAGGGGGCAATGTACTAATGTACTTATTTCCACCGGGGCATCCAAAAAAACCAAAGAATTTTTTAATTTCGATGTCAGCAACATCATTCTTTGAATCAATGCAACAAGTACATTGCTTCAAAGAGGGGAAAAATGTAGACATGCAAAACTAACATCATGCATCATGCATTCCACTCTAATTAACATTCATTTCTTCTATTAATCAATTAAAATATTTTATTGATTAAATCCCTAATGTTCATCATACTTAATTAAATAAATTAAATTATTTTATTAAGTCCTAAGTTCTTCTTATTTGATTTGATTTGATAAATCAAATGTCAACTCCTAAAATCCTCCAAGTTAATTAATCTAAATTAATTAACCTCTAATCATGATCACCTATTCTCCAGCTTTTGACTCAACTTGAGTCAAATCTAAACTCTCAACTAACCCACCCACTTGCACCAATAAATCAATTATTTGATTTATCAATTCTTCTAATTACTTTCAAAAGGGCATCAAGATGGAATATTCTTCCAATTTGAATCTTCCCTCCAAAGGATTTGTTCCTTCCAACAAAGCATTAAATGCTCTTACACATATCTTGCACAAGTCAAACTTGGCATTTATTACATCTTTCATCCCCCAAAAACATGTCATTTCATCCAAAATTCAAATTTGAAATTGGTACATTGGCCAAGACTTGCACATTCCTTACCCTCTCACACCTTGACAAGTGGCATCTTGTTATTGGCCCATGAATGATCCCACATTCATCAATTTGGCCTCTCCTCTCTTCAAATTCAACTATAAGTTGAAGGCTTCTCTCCTTCAAACAATAACACATCTTGATGCAAGGTTACTCTCTTCATTTGAGAATCAATATTGCTCTTCATCTTCTACAATCTACAATCTTCATCATCCGCATTTTGAAAGCATCTCTACTATAGGAAACTTGAGCTCATAGCATCTCATTGTCTATCATCTCACTAAGCTTATCAAGGATTGGGAAAGGGCTCTTTGACATATTCAAAGAGCACCAACCCACTATGGGATAGGAATGATTCATGTTTTTGCATTGTTCTTATTATTTGCATTGTTTAACATGATTCTATATTTCATAGAGATGTTTGAGTTTGTTGATTTAAATTAACTTGTGCTAACAACATGAACTAATTTAAATACATTTGCAGATTTTAGCATCCTATGAAAACAAGTTCACCTATCGGATGGCCTAAATGGACTAAGACACGAATTTTACCCTATGAGGGCAGGATCACTTGTCGACAAAGAAATTTCATCAAGTGTGAAGTAAAATTGCTATTGATGATAGGGGAAGACTATGAGAAAGGACTTAAAAAATAAAAAATAAAAACCAGTGGACTGGGACTAACTCAAATTGACAACAAACACTAGTATATCACAAGAAGACACTCTAGAAAGCATAAGCCTAAAATTAGTAGTAAAGGTTTTCTAACTCAATGTAGGCCTAACACCTTGAGAGGACACATTGAGGTTAATACTCCATGAAATTAAGTGGAAGAACCCTCTCTCTCAAAGAATGAAAGCTAGAGATCCAATGGTACAAGGTCATGAATAGATGCCATAGGCTCACCTTCTCTATCTCCTTAAGAACTATCATAGTTCACCATGAGGATTTCTATCTCAACCTAAGGGAGTACGTGATGAGTAACTTTAGGGTATGGTCTACATCCCTTGCAATACACCAAGTCATGGTTGAAAGATGGGTCTCTATCTAGGCTAGGCTAAACAAGCTATCTTATGCATCCTCAATATACTAAGAGGGTTTTTGAGGCACAACCATGAACACTAGCCCATCATAGGCATGGATTAGGAGCCTGAATGAGGTATTGGAAACTCAAACCAACCCACCATGTCCTATATAGGTATTTCCCCAACTTTGACTCTTAACCAGACACAATGTGATTGGATTGGGGTACAACTTTGGCTCTCCCTGCTTTATATACTCGATTGGTAATACGTGGTTGAGACCATCCCTTGGGTGATGAAGTCTTAGGTAGGTCTCACTAAGGGAATGAAACACTAGATGTTTCTATTGGTTTATAGCCTTGCACATTGCGTAAGCGAAGAGTGTACCCACATTAGCATTCCTAGGTAGAATCAATTAGACTAAAATGAGTTACAATTTTTGGTCACCTAGGATTGAATTATTAATTTATTCTCATAAACTTAAGCTAAACTTAGGATTGAATTATTAATTGAGCTAATATTATATCATTGTCTCATCTCATGTTATTTTGACACTTATCGTGATTTGATCCCTTTCTCATTAAGGAATTTTCTCTTATAATAATTCAATCCTCATTGTACTTAGCTAGAGCTTTCATATCTTTTTGAGAGTCTCTATCTTCTATAGCTTTTTCTTGGTGAGGAATATTGCACATATTGTTTGTAGATCTATTGTGTGCAGGGTGTATTTTTTTGTTGTTTGATCATGTTGTTCATGGTATTCTGCTTGTTTCACAATTCTAACATAATATTAGAGCTCCAGATTAGTAAGCTTCTTGTTCCTTTTTGTGAGATCTTGCCTTGAAGTAGTTTTTTAGTGCATCCAAGGTCAAATCAAACCTCTCCATTGAATCCAAAACTATTAGAATAGTCAATATTGAGTTTGGTTTTGTCAAAATTGGTTTCTATTTGTCACATTGGTGATGGTTTGAAGAAAGGGGTTTTTGGCCAAATCCAAGAGATTTTTGATGTTTCAGGGAATTTTGAGCCCAAATGGACCTCACGATTGCATCGAGAGCAGTCAAAAAACCCTAAATATGTCTGTCAAATTATTGAAATCTAAGCACTTCATATTTGAGGCAAAAAAAAAATTGTTCTACCAAAGCCCCATAGGACCATCTACATGTAGATCGATTTTTTTTCTCAATTAGGTATTTTTAAAAAAAAAAATGATTTGTTTTAATTTTTTTTAGAAATATAAAAAAATGAAAAAATTTAAAAATCAAACAAAAATATTTTCTTAGATTTTTTTTAAAGTTAAAAATTAAAAATAAAAAAAATCCAAAAGTGAGGCAATTTACCTGCACAAGGTATTGCGCAGGTACGCAACTCTACATAAAGTACCATACGCCTGCAATACCCCTAGAGCATGTGAACCTTAGGGGCCTATGACCATATGGGGAGTGGTGGCGGTGGCCCATGTGCCCCCCACCAATTTTTTTAATTTTTTTTAAATATTACAAAAAATAATTCATTATACTTTTTAATTTTTTTTTTTTTAATATTTTGTTTCAAATAAGTCCAATTGGGAAAATACAATGATTGTCGTTTGGTTGTCAATTTGAATCCCATATTTTTGCTGCGATAGTCATATGGTCATCAATTTGTTTCCAACAACATGTGTATTTATCTTTTAATGGAATTTTTCTTCTAGAGGCCATAACTTTTGCCCACAGTGTTGAAATTGAGAAAATGAGATATCATCAGAATGAGGACTCAGAGAACTTTCTAGTGGTGCATGTATTTTCTTAGAGATTTTTTCTCAGGTCCTTGTTATTTCCAATCAAAATCAAATCTTCCTTTTTGGGGTTGAAAATGGGAAAATGAGATATCATCTGAAAGATGGTTTTGACATATTCATAGTGGTGTAGATGGTTTCGAGATTTGATATTTTGTCTTTTCCAAAAATCTTTCTTCTCAGTTGTAGTCCTTTTTGGACCTTATGGGTGTTAGAATTGTGAAACAAGCACAAAACCACAAGCCATAGGATCAAACAACGAACAAATACACCTTCCACACAAGAGATCTATAAAAAAATATGTGAAATAATCCTCAACAAGAAAAATATATAGAATTGAGACTTTCAAGAAGATATGAAAGCTCTTGATAATATCCGAGAGATATTTACAGTGAGGGTTGAGTGCTTATAAGAGAAAAACCTTAAATGAGAAAGGGATCAGATCATGAAAAGTGTCAACATCACATGAGATGAGGCATCATGATCTAATATTTACTCAATTAATAAATAAATCCTAAGTTTAGCTCAAGTGTATGAGAATAAATTAGATTAATAATTAATTATTAGCTAATACATAATAACTCTAACACACCCCATTAAGATGAACATAAGGAGTAGCTAGAAACTCTAAAAAGAATGCATTATGGGACCTAAAAAACAAGGCATTGTAAGGTACCCATGTACAAAGAAACGATATCTATAATGCGAAGAAATAGAGAAAACCTCACGGCAAAAAATCCACTCCAGAAAAAAATTAAAGCCAAGTGAAGGATCCTGAGAATATATAGACTGTTATCAAATGAAGATTGATATGGTGCTGAAATGAAGAACCTCCTCTGAAAAATGATGATGAAGATCAAGATAAAAAGAATCTGCATGAGTGCCTTGATAGCACTACTAGAATTAGATGGAAAACAAAGGAAAAAACATTTAGAAATCAAAGATACAAATGTAAAGATCAATGAGACTATACCGCATCTCAAATCAAATGGTAAACAAAGGAAAACATGTAGAAGTTGAAGATACAGGTGGTACATGAATCTGCATGAGTGACCCTAATGACACTACTCAACATGCAAGATGCAAGTCAAGAATATAGGTACCAAATAGTTTGAAGAACATGTTGGACTCAAAGGAACACTAAGAGGGGAGGTGAATCAGTGTTCTGTTGATTTAACCTTTATTAATCTAAAACTTGAAAGCATTCCCACATGACATTAAAGAGATGATGCAAACATTCAAAGTAATAACACCATAACACAAGGATTTTTGTGTGGAAACCCTAGGTAAGTGTAAGAAGTTGGGTCCACGAAGATGGGTAGTTTCGGCAAAAAAAACATCTGACATAAAATGTGTATGCATTTTTTTAAAACACGTATGCGTTATGCCCCAGTTACCCGAGCCTTAAAAAATGCGTACGCATTTTATAACACATACAAGTCATTTATTTAGAAAATAATGTTTTTTAGAAACGCTTACATGTACGCATTTCTAAAAAGCATATTTTTTTAAAATAATCAAATAAATAAAAAATGCATGTGTTTTGTAACACGTATGCATTTTTAAAAACACATACACGTTATTAAAATTTTGAATCACCAACCCACATGTAGCCTTGGTTTTAGGCTTGGGAAAGGCTTGGCAATCTGAGCCTTAGCCTTTGACTTGGAACTAAAAAACTAAGGCAGACTAAAGAAGAATGTTCAACTTTGACAATGTGGCTGATGATTTTTTTTTTTAAATCAATCTATAAAATTAAAACCCATTACAGAACACGATGTCTAGTTTTCAAATATATAATTTTTATTAATATTGGATTATATTCTCTATTTTCTAATTTATTTCAAAGAAAACTAGTCCTTAAACTTGAAATATTAGACTTTTTATGTTTTTTAATAATTGTGTTTGATCAAGTTTTTTGTAAAAAAAATTATATGACATCAATTCTCAGACAATTCTCTACACAATGAAAAAAAAAATTCAAAATATTTTTAGTTTAGGTCAAATTATGTTGTCTGTACACGTTGATTTTTAAAAACAACAATTAAGGCCAATAAAAATTTAATAAAAAAATATATATTTAACAAAAAATTACCAAAAAAAATCCTCATCAATCTTCATGTTGTTAGCTCTCTTTCCGCAAAAGGAATTACCAAAATAATTTTATTTGGGTCAAAAAGTGTTGTCCATACACGTGCATGGTATGGTAAAATGACAGACTTTTAAAAAGTTGTTTTTATAGATCGATATCAAAATTTAATTTCTACAATCTGGGTATTCGAATAAATTACATATTTGGAAACTAGATTCAAAATTAAAACTTTCATCTTAATGGCTGTTTCCAAGATTCATTGCGTAAGTGCCTCGAATTTTCAATCCAATTGTGACAATTTATGAAAAAACAGCAAAAACACTTCCACTTTTTGAGCTTTTTGTGGATCCAACTTCTTGCATGATATCGTGGACTAGTTTTCTTATAGTACTAGTTTTATTAATTAAGGACTAGTTTTATTATTTAAGGACTAGTTTTCTTTGAAATAAATTAGAAAATAGAGAATATAATCCAATATTAATAAAAATTATATATTTGAAGATGGGTAGTGCCTAAAATAAACATGTTTCAAAAATAAGAACATTTAATTAATAACCCCTTATACATCTACAATTGTTATACTTGATGGGTCATCTTTTTACCACAAATATCCAACAGATTTATGTATCAAATCTCCTAGATCATATACCCGTCAATACACATAAAAACACTCCTTCAGTAAGGTTTTTCAAACATAAAAAATCCTTTCTATGAGATCCACAACTCAAAATACCAGTTCAGTGAGGTAATCAGATCAACATTTGAGCCTTTAACCAGATGCCTTATTCTTTGCTTTGTTCTTCAAGTAGAGATCTAAAGTAGACTGCAGGCCAGATGTATGACTTAGGTTACCATCAATGACAACACTTACAAGCCATATGCAAAAAATCTCCCCCTTTGGCATTGATGGAAACACTTAATGAAAAATGACTAAGTGTTGGAATCATTATAAGTATGCTTCCAAGATTTACTACACTCTCTCCCCCTAAGATTTATAAGGCATTTTTTATTGCATTCTCTCCCCGTTTGACATCAATGACAAAGCATATAGACCATATGCCAAAAATACAAAAAAGCGACAAAATGTGACAAAAAACGTGTACAAAATTTTCAAAGTTTCAAAAAATATATGTCGTCACTTCTCCCCCTTTAACCAAAACTTCAAAATTTTGAAAACAATTGACTACTACTTTAGAAAATTATCTTATGATTTTTCTTTATTTCTGGAAGAAATTTCTTCCAAGCATCTATTGTGATTCCAATGATACTGATCAAACTGTTGTTCTTGGATGTCTTGTTGATAATTTCAATGAGGGATTTCAAAATTGTGATTGTTTCCTCCATTTTTCTCCTTTGCTTAGAATCTCCACCATCTGCTCCAATCTGCATTCGGTTAGATCCTTCACCTTCCAAAAAGTATCCACAAGTGTGTTCTTGGTAAATTGAATTGTGGTGTGTTCTGTAGACATCCAAAAATAACATTATGCATTCCACTGTAACTAACATCATGCATCCGTTTCTTCTACTAATCAATTAAAGCAATTTATTGATTTAATCCTAAGGTTCATCAAGCTTAATTAAATAAATCAAATTATTTAATTAAGTTCCTAAGGTTCTTCTTATTTGATTTAATAAATCAAACTAATTTAAAATCAAATATCAAATCCCTAAAATCCCCTAAGTTAATTAATCTAAATTAATTGACTTCTAAATCATGATTAGCATTCTCTAGCTTTTGACTCAACTAGAGTCAAATCTAAACTCCTAACTAACCCACCCACTTGCATCAATAAATCAATTTATTGATTTATTAAAAAGAGTTATTTTCCCTCAATAACTCTCATCTTTGACTTTTTTGGACAAAGATTATTCCCCCCAAAACTCTCAACAACATGCATTTATTAACATTTTTCAAATTTGAATGGGCACATTGGCCAAAACTTGCACAAGCTTTGACCAATCCCATTATGACAAGTGTCTCTATCCTATTGGATGGGATTTAGTCCCACATTGCCTAATTTTGGCCTCTCTTCTATCAACTTTTCCTATAAATGCAAGACATCTTCTCTCATTTCAACAACACACTTTGAAGGCATCTAAACTATAGGCAACTTGAGCTCATAGCAACTCATTGTCTATCTCATTTAGCTTGGAAAAGGGTTGGGAAAGGGCTCTCTCACATCTTCATGGAGGGCACCAATCCATCATAGAATAGGTTGTTTTTCCTTTTCTCCATGCATGTTTGGTTTAGCTTTAGCATTTTGTTTGGAGTAAATGAACTATGTTATTCTATGAGGATGGCTGAATCTATACAATTCGTGTGTAAGATTTCTCCATCCTACAAATGGTGCTAGAAGGAGGGCTTCCTCTTAATAGATTTCAATAATCTTCCTTTTTTTTTAGTTGTTTAATGTTATTTCACTTTAATGTGGTCTGTTATTTCTGGGATTATATATGTTCTTCTTATGGGATGAGTTTATAAGTATTTTCACATACTTGAAATCTTTCGTTCTCCAGTCATGCCACATTCTTTAAGAACCTTGCTTGACTATTCTATTTAAATGCCCCTCGCTGTAACACAAACTTGAACAAATTCTTATGCTACCTAAAGTTTACATCCTCGAGCTCATGTTCTGAATCTTGAGTTTCGAATGTTTACTAAGGTTATATGTTGTTTCTATTTATTTTGTTATTTTTTTGTTTTTGTGCAAAATGACCATATAAATGGAGCATCACTGTATTAGACTATCGGTTTGTCTTGAGCATTGGTCTATTTTGAATCTGGTCTATATCTCCACAGTTTGGGAGTATGAAGTTTGTCTTTAGGGCAGTCTCTTTTAAAATTCTAATTGTAAGTCATTCTTCTAAAGTTAATGACAACATATGGCCAAGTTATACGGCATAGGAAAATTTCTTCAGAGCTTTGGAGGCATGATTCAGAAATCCAACAATAGTAGTGAACTAAAATACTTCCCCCCCATTTGGATTTGTCCTTTAATCTTCTTCTCTGCGTGAAATAAAGATCTATCATGATTGCTAGTGTGAAAGGTCCAAGAAACCAATCTGTCAAGAGGATTGAAATTAAATGTTGTAGCCAGGGCTGTTGTAATCAGAAATCTGGTTGTGATTGATTAATTTTTTACTTGTCCTATGTTCCAGAGCTAGCGGCGGACTTTGAAAAAAATTTATGACTTTGAGAGAAGCGACGGTTAAGGGGAAAATTGGGTGGAGAGTTCATTCATGCGTAATGATCAAATGTTTCCATTTATTGCTTTCATGTTTGAAAGGAGCAGGTCAGGTAAAAGTCTGTGGTGCCCAATAGTTCTTAGTCATCAATGAATGCCTGTAGTGAGTTTTTTCTGTTGTTTAAAATAAAAGTCCAGTTTTGTGCACCGTTAGCAACTTTATTTTAGTATCTTTGTGAAGTTATCTTATTAGTTGTATGGAGGTGAATGACCTGGTCATGCATAGAAGGTACTTTATGGAACGATGTTGCATACAAATCCAAGTTCTTTTGATTTTTTGTACGAAGCAAACACTAGTTTATACCAAAACCACGTACAAAGGGATTTGGATCGATCTCTTTTGTTGATAAAATGTTGTCATTTATGTTGATGGTTCTGTGAGTCTACTGGTAATGCTTTAAATGCGTGTGAAGGGGAAGAGAGGAGAAGCATTTAAATCAGTTTACATATATAAAATATTTGAGGCGCTGGAAATAATGGTGGAATTTGGCTTTTGTGTCTGCAAATTACAGTTAAATTAAAGTTTTGAACATTAAATCGGGGAACATTCCATGCATACATTGACTCGATGGTATTCCATGAGATCATATTTCTAAGAAGCATGCTTTCTCTCTGAATAGATGTGGTCTTAATGTTGATCCAGACTGTCAATCAGAATAAGTGAACTGCTCGATTTTTTTATTAAGAAGAGATGGGTTCCAGCATAGACACTCGCACCTAATAGGACAGTAAGCAGCTGTGACATAAATGAAAAACTAAATTATTAGTTTTTTAAGCTAGAGAATGTTAATTTGAAGCTATGCTATCTATGCACGCCTGTCAGATGCATTAACTTCAAAGATTTTGTAAAAGAATTAAGTCGTTCACTTATGTACTTGTTAACTACATTAGTCTGAATGGTTATTTCCCTCTTCTTTCGGCTGACTCATGTACTTGGAAACCTTTTTTCCCTGGCCTTTCTTTTCATATCTTTCTGTTTATTTTATTTTATTTTGGTCATATCTTTAGAGGGGATCGCACATGTGTGATAAAATTTAATATTTGTCCATCAACCTATGTCAAGGGATACAAAAGAGGGGTGTTGAAACTTTGTTGAAAATTCATTATTGGGTTAATTTTATCATAAAGAACTCATATGATTTGTCAGTATTGTTTCATTTTAAAAGGTTTTCTTCAAATGGTGGATGTATCTCATATGTTTTCCTTATTTGAAATACGTGTCTAACTTTTATTTATGATGAAATAGGTTGACATTGGAGGTTGATCACGAAATCGAGCAAAAAAAAAGGCGGATAGAGTGGGCTTGGAGCTTTTCTTGAAATTGAAATTTGAAAAAAGCATTTTTTAATGCTTGTTTAAACAATCTTGGAGCTTCCACTTACTACCTTTTTTTTTTTTTCTGTTTTTAGCTAACTCACCTTTCAATTTGGGGCTTAAAATCAATCAATGACTTGATCTTTTCAAAGTTGGTTAAAATTGAACCTTAGACACTTACTAGATTTCAATTTGGGATTAAAATTGAACAAGGCAAACTTCACACTTCATTTTGGTGCTTCTAAAATGAACTCATCATTGCTTTGAGGAATTTAAAATTGAACATGTGTACTTTGTGTTTTGTAAAATTTTTTGCAAAGTAGTGTCATTTAAAAGGGCGTATGCACTTCTCTCGCGCTTCACGGCGATCTTGAGAATCAAAAGTCTTTTTGATGACCCTAAGTTGCATAAAAGATTGCCTCCACACTTCGATTTGGGATTTAAAATTGAACAAAACATGCGAGTGTGAGCACGATATATTGCGGAGGTTCTCCCCTTTGTTTTTCAACAAGGGTTGTGTGAACGACGGGATATGTTAGCTCGCTATTGTTTATCTTAGAGGGCCTGCCTTGTGGGAAAAAGTAATCACCCAAGGGAACGACCCAACCGGGAACACGCTAAAGCCAAGCGACTTCCAACCGGTATATAAGTGTGGATTCTTGAGGAAAGTTCAAGAATCACGAGGATTATTCCGACGAGATGGACAACAATGGACTCTCGCCGATGTTGGATAATCCCCACGAACGGAATGCCCGAATTAGAACCCTTGTTTAGAAATTTTCCAAAACCTTATCTATCTTGTTGGTGCAAAAGGTCATGTCCTTTGAAGCCGCCCCACATAACATGTGGTCTTGTTGTGGAAATGGAAAGTATGCCATGGGAGATTCATGGGTACTAATGCTTGGCTGACCCGAATAAGTGAGTGTCGTGGAGGGGAGCCAGTGTGGTCAAGCATTTAGCCATTCGCACAAGATATGCGCAGCTGGATTTATCCAAGTGGGAACCCAACAAGGTATTGTCTCATCAACCTAGGAGTGTGAAAGTGCTTGGAAAAAACACATTGCTTGATCTTGAAAACATTTGGAAAACAAACATACACAAAAACCTTGAAATTTCAAACACCTTGTGGGGAACAAATACCTATTGACGAACTTGCCCACTCTTGCTTTCCCTAGGAATCACATTCCTAGAGGTTTCTAAGTGTGCAAATTCTATCATCATTTGTTTCCAATAAGGATAAACATAAGGAACTTTTGCCCTATTTTCCTTGATTTCCACACAAAGGACATTGTGGGATGAGAAAGAGAGTGGGACACTAGACATATAGTTTGAAAACCTAAGCAAGCAAGTGTCTTGGATAAAAAGAACCTCATTTAACCAAGATAAAGAGACAAATTGGATTACACATGTGTTGTCTAACATGATTTCCCGCAAGATCAAAATCCCAAAGCCAAAGTTCAAGAAGCTTAGTCTAAAAGCTAGTGAGGAACGTCTTGAGAGACTTTTCGAATTCAGGGAAATATTGGTTTATAACTTTTACAGAAAAGCCTCAAGGAACAATCCAGCATTATATACATTTTATTGTCAACAAAATCCCGAATTGTTTCAAAGGTTTGCATTTCTCCCATAGGAAGTCAAGCATGTTTTTCAACACCTAGGTTTTGTAAAGAGAGAGTCACATCTAGGTTAAGGTTCAAGATCAAATTTGTCATTCCCATTCATTCATCCATCAAATCAAAGTCTCATTTCATCATCAAACCTTTTTGAGAACTCTAGAATCAAACATCACACTAAACTTAGAGGGCTAAATCAACATCACCATATCTTAGCTTAACACACTTAGCCAACATAGTCTCAAATCATTGAACAAATTTTCTTTGAGATAACACAACTTCTTAAAGTCTATTAGTTCTCCAAAACATTGGCATAACACACTTTGTCAATTCATCCATTTTTGTACAAGTTCCCTTAGGATAACACAACTTCCTAGGGAAAACAACTTCACAACCAATCTTGTTTGACTTAACGCATCTAGTCAAATTATCACATTCAAATCAAATCAAAAGCCCTTTCAAAGTTTAGCACACACATTCAAAAAGTTTTCCAAAGGTTTCATTCACTCATTCCATCCATTTTAACCCATCACCATCATCACCATCTTTGATCTTTTAGCTACCCTAGTTTTTCTCTTTTTGGACTTAAAGGATTAGGATCGAACAAATCCCTATTTTTATGGTCCAAACAAGATCTCAACACAAGAAGGACATGGAGAATATCAGAGACATATCAACTTCTATGGACATGAGTCATCTAAATATCGAAGTGAACCTAGCAGGATCAAGCAATCCCCCAAGCAACTCTCCCTTATCATCACAAAATCTTCAAGAGGAGAGTCATCAAGAGGACGACATAAATGAAGACATAGGGATGACACCAAAGGAAATCATGGAAATGATTCAAAATCCTAAGAACCATAAAATTGTTAGTGCTATGTTCAAATGCATAAATTCAATAGAAAGAGGAGGGGACATGCCCCCTCCCAACCTTAACACAAGCACTAGTGCAGTTGCATCCCCATTGTCAAACATCAATCAAGAAGTACCTTGCATCACCTCAATCATCACACCAACCTCCCCGATTGTGAACAAGGGGAGTGCCATGTTCCAAGAATTGCAAGAACACCGCCTTGTGGCTAATGAAGAAGCAATCATCACCCCTACATTTATTCCAGAAAACTCATTTCACCCTTACATCCCACTCACATTTCATAATCCCGCTGGTTCATCCTCATTTCACGCCACACCAGCTTATCAATTGAACATACCAACTCCCCCACCGCATGAGGAAGTTGGTTTGCTTGGAACGACAGAAGCTATCAATCCTTTCTCTTTCCAAAGTGGTGCGTCATCCCTTCCCCCGCTTCCTTTCACATCTGCATCACCTCCTGGAATAGGTCTTCCACCTTTAACCATCAAAAATTTTGCTAATCCAAGCAATCCACCCACCACTTTGAACCCGCTTCTTTTGCCCATATCCTCACAACAAATCGCAACCATTCCTGTCACCACGGTTAATGCATCTATTGGTCCTCAAGTCTCCCAAAGCATGCCTCATCAAGGACCAATTGTCTCAACCACCCCGCCCACAACCCAAATCACAGTCACAACCACAATCCCTCCACCCACCATGACAGTTGGCATGATTCCTGCTCCACCACCAATCCCACCGCCAAAGCACAACACGGCCAATTCATCCTCCATCATGTTGCAAAACGCACAACAAGCTGCCCACCAAAAGGCACTCCAAAAACAACAAGCCGCACAAGCTAAGGCTCAAGCACAAGCCACACAAGCGCGAGCACAAGCACAAGCGCAAGCGCAAGCTCAAGCCCAAGCTCAAGCTCAAGCCCAATAAAAGACACAAGCTCAATACTAGGCGCAATTGCAAGCAATCCACCTGCAAGCCTACCACCAAGCCCTGCAAGACTTTCAGACACAACACGAAGCTAAACAACAAGCTTTATTGGCACAACAGCAGCTCGACCAACAACAAGCATTGTTGGCAAAACAGCAGCTAGACCAACAACAAGCGTTACTAGCTCAGCAACAACTTGACCAACAGCAGGCTTCATGGGAACAACAACAGATGGACCAACAGCAAGCGCTATTGGAACAACAATAGCAAGATCAACAACAAGCGTTGTTGGCACAAATGCAAGCTTACCAACAAGCCCTAAACGCACAACCAAGCTCGCAGCAAACACCGACCAGTACGCTCCCCACCCATCAAACACCTCCAACACCTCACCACTCATTCATCCCACCCCCCGACCCAAGCAAGGATGTCGCAACACAGATCAAATTGCTTTCGCAGCAGGTGTTGGACTTGCAAGCAGGAAAAACCACAAGGACACCAGGCAACTTGTGCCCTTATCTGTTTGATAGAAGTCTAACCATGGTACTGTTTCCAAAGGGATTCGAGATCCCCAAATTTGATAAGTACAATGGAATAGGCAACCTTGAAAACCACGTCAGGGAATTTCAGGTGCACTACATGGAAGTCACATATGATGACACGTATCTAATGCGGCTCTTCCCCCGAAGCCTGACTGGTCCAGCTATGGAATCGTTTTCTCGCCTACCCACGGGCATTAAAACATTCGAGGAAATTGTGGAGGCTTTCCTTAAAAATTATGCTTTTAATATGGGTGCGGATGTCAGTTTAGAAGAACTATCTGCACTCAAACAAAGAAGAGGAGAGTTATTTGCATCCTTCTTGCAAAGATGGCAATCCAAGGCCAATCAGAGCAAGTGGGCCATGCCAGAGGAACAACAAGTTTGCACCATCATAGCCAACTTAGATGAAAACTTGGCATTCTACCTAAAAATGTAGTGCATCACATCTTATGATCAACTAATTCCAAAGGTGCTTAACATCGAAAGAGCCCTTACTGCACGAGGAGGTGCACCTATATTCACTCCACCGCAGGATAACCGCCCGTCCAACAACTACAATGATAAACCTCGAACATGGTCGAGGAACAAAAATATCACGAACGACGGCGTGGTTGATGCTAAGGTAGTCATCAGTGCTCCTAAGCAAAATACCCAAAATCATCATCATCCGCAAACTCATAACCACAACAATGTGCAGGCTAACGCGGTAGTAGCACAGTCACAACCACCTTCCACCAACCAAGTCAACAATGTGGGTAATCAAGGAGGACCACCTCCCCGCAACAAGTTTCCCCCCAAGAGGAAGTTCACAGCCCTTGGCGAATCGATTGAGTCTGTCATGAAGAAATTGGTCAAAGAAAACCTAATCAAAATTTCTAACTCCGAACAATACACAGAGCCCATGACCAAACCGTCGTGGTACAACGAGAATCTCCTGTGTGACTTCCACAAAGTTAAAGGACACACCACTGCCAACTGCATGAGACTCAAGAATATCATCCAAGACCTCATCGAGGATAAGGTCATCAACATCGAGCAGCCGACCGGAAACCAAGACCTAAAAATCTACACGAACCCGATGCCGAATCATAATCAGGGAAATAACCAAGGGAATAATAAGGGTAAACAAAAGTATGCTAGTGCCAATCTAGTATACGAGGAGATAGTCGGATGTGTCGATGAGTTGGTCACTGTCATAAATATCAATGGAACCAACAATGACTGTGGAGTCACCACACGAGGCGGAAAAGTTACCATTGTCGGGGCACCTGCTAAGACCCCCATTACCAACACAAAGGCCATTCCCTATGATTACAATGTAATTGACCAACTGAAGAGAACACCCGTACAAATATCCATCATGGAATTACTAAAATCTTCGCCGCTCATTGACAGATCCTGGATGAAGCACTAGCTGCCTCTACCGTCGCTGCTACCCTTGACACAGAGCAATTTTAGGCTATGGTAGGTAACATCGTTACCCCGAATCTCATCACATTTTTGGACAAAGATTTTCCCCCCCAGCCATCTCATAACCGGGCACTTCACCTCCAAATCCTAGTTCATAAAAAGAAAGTCAAGCGAGTCCTGGTAGATGGTGCTGCAGGTCTTAATATTTGTTCTCTGAAACTTATAAAGAAATTGGGATTCACCAAGGATTCCATCAATAAAAACAAAAGTATCACCATAAGAGCATATGATGACCAAGAAAGAGTGTCTCAGGGCACTATCAAGATCCCCATCCAAGTGGGGCCAGCAACCATGGAAACAACTTGTCAATTTCTTGACCTTGATTTGCCATACAACATTCTCCTGGGACGCCCACGGATACACAGAATGAAGGCAATGGCCTCAACCTATCATCAGTGCATTAAGTTCTCATATCAAAACGAGGAGGTTACCATATATGGGGATCCCGAACCTTTCGCCTATTGCAAAAACTTGGAAGCCAAGTTTTACAAAATCCCTCAAGTACCTAAAAACGATGAAGGCCCATCCACTTCATACATAGACCCAGTTAATCTCGCCTCCACTTCTACGATAGAGACACCCACCATCCCCGACATATCTGAGATCAAGAACATGATATAGGACAATGGATGCGGTGATTATAGAATGAAGAGAAATGCTTTTGTTGTAGGAGAGTTACCATAATCTCCTAGATCACATGGGCAACCACAATTGACTCAAACACCTGTCCGCACTAGAACAGAACCCTCTGGATTCCATAGTTGGGGGGATCTCAGTCAGGAAAATGTGGACGAGGAGGACATCACAAACACTTTGTACCAAGATGAAAGACCCACTCCCACCCTACCCATGGAGGAAACAAACAGAGGGTTACAAATGATGTTCGGCATGGGCTATAATAGGAATGAAAGCCTAGGAAGAAATAGTGATGGACGGTTGGAGCCCATCATTGTAGAAAGAAGAACGCAGAACCTTGGCCTCGGCTGTACCCCTCAGAGTATAACTGTGCATGGCAGAAGTGTTCCTAATAGGGCAGTCAGGTCCTCTCCTCGGGTCTCAACAACTAACCTTAGATTACCCGTGTCCACAGGCCTACCTCTCGATAACTTCACATTTGACATAACTGACGTTTGTAGTAGCAGTGACGACGATGAAACCATAGGTGGCCTACCTAGGCTCTTTGAAGATTCCACCTTACTGATGATTAGTGTCTCACCTGCTGAGCCAATCCAACAAACCCACCAAATCCACTTAGTGTACCCCCAACTCATCGATCATGACCAACGAGGACCGCCGATTCTAGACTCGTTCGAAAACGATGAGGCTCTCTCGAAATTCATGGGACTAAGGGATACTATTCCATGTGGAGATCACAAGGCAGGATTTGATATCACTCTAGACACACAAGCATACTATTGGGAGACGATTGAGTCCTTCAGTCACAAAAGAAAAAGATCGAGAATAAGCTCGAAGTTATTGAGGGAAAACCACACTGTGGCACTCTCTAACATAAAATAGTAAAAATAAAGGATGCATCCAATGGTGAAAACCTCTCTGAGGCACCAGAGGATGAAGGATTCAATCTTCCCCCTACTGCTCTACACCAGGAGAAGTCAATAGTATTGGCAGAACAGTGCAACCCGGTCAACTTAGGAACAAAATCAGAACCACAAATTACCTTCTATGCAGAATCCCTCCTAGAAGAAGAACAAAAACTACTGACAGCTTTCCTAAAGGAGAGAAAGGTAAATTTTGCGTGGACCTATGCAGACATGCCAGGCCTGGATCCTGAAGTAGTAGTGCATCATTTGGCCGTTCACCCCAGAGCAAAACCAGTCAGACAGAAGCTAAGGAAGATGCACCCACAAATAGCCTTGCTTGTAAAGATTGAGCTACAGAAACTTCTGGATGTTGGCTTCATACGCCCGATTGACTATCCAGAATGGGTATCTAACCTCGTACCAGTCTCAAAACCGAAAGGGGGAATCCACATCTGCACTGATTTCAGAGACCTAAACAAAGCATGTCCCAAGGATGACTTTCCACTACCCAACATTGACATGATAGTGGATATGACGGCCGGACATGAGATGCTGTCCCTAATGGATGGTTTCTTGGGGTACAATCAGATAATGATCGCAAAAGAAGACCAACATAAGACAACATTCACATGTCCTTGGGGAACCTACTGCTGGAACGTAATGCCATTTGGGTTGAAGAATGCAAGAGCTACCTACCAAAGAGCCATGACATTAATCTTCCATGACATGATCCACAAAATAGTCAAAGATTATGTAGACGACATACTTGCTAAATCAAAGAAGAGACAAGACCATATAGCAACTCTAAATGCTATCTTTGATAGGCTCGAACAATATAAGGTTAGACTCAACCCGAAGAAGTGTGTCTTTGGGGTACAATCAGGGAAGCTGCTAGGATACATAGTTTCAATGAGAGGGATAGAGGTAGACCCTGCAAAGGTAAAAGCAATCCTCGAAATGAAACCACCAAGAACATTGAAACAACTAAGAGGATTGCAAGGAAAACTCCAGTCCATCCGAAGATTCATAGCACAATTGGCAGATAAACAGATTGCCTATTCACACCTACTTCACAAGGGAGTAGCTTTCAGATGGGATGATAAATGCGAGCAAGCATTCACCAAAATAAAAGAATATCTACTTACACCACCTGTATTGATGCCACCAATTATGGGGAAATCATTAATCCTATATATCTCTGCAACAACAGCCACCCTGGGGGGCCTTTTAGCCCAACATGATGAAAAGGGAACTGAGTGGGCTATCTATTACATCAGCAGAAGAATGGTGGGACATGAGCTCAATTATACGTCAATAGAGAAAGCTTGCCTAGCATTGGTATTTGCGGCTCATAAATTCAGACACTACATGCTAGCGCACCAAATCAAGTTGATTGCAAAAATAGACCCTCTAAAGTACCTATTGACAAAAGCAGCACTTACAGGTAGAATGGCTAAGTGGGTAATGATATTATCTGAACATGATATCGCGTATGTAGAACGAAAATCCATAAAAGGGCAAGTCATTGTGGATCAGCTGGCAGAAGCTCCCCTCTACACAGATAACCCACTCATATTAGAATTCCTAGATGAGTCCCTTTTTAACCTTGGTGCAGCAGACCACTGGAAGTTATACTTTGATGTCTCTCACACACAACATGGGTCAGGAGCTGGTGTGTTTTTCATCACGCCGCAAGGAGACTGCATACCTAGATCATACAAGCTGGCATTCCCTTGTATGAACAATATAGCAGAATATGAGGCTTTGACCATAAGACTCAAGATTGTAGCACAATGGTGAATTATGGCACTAAAAGTCTATGGCGACTCACAACTTATCATCAGCCAAGTCAACGGCGAATGCCAAACCAAGGATGATAAGCTCACACCATACAAGAAGGTGGTAGAAAGCCTCAAGGAATCTTTCATCGACATTACCTCTGAGCAGATACCAAGGACAAACAATAGAGCGGCTGATGCAATGGCGACAATTGGATCCTTACTCGACATCCCTCGTAATATCTCGAAACACGAATTTCTCGTAAAGCAGCTTCTCATACCCACATTCGAGTTACCAGAGTCAGAATACGCGTGTGAACTCGTTGGTCCTGGTGATCTTTGATATCATGATATATACACCTACCTAAAGTTAGGAATCCTCCCCACTGACATCACCCCGAACCTAAAACGCACTTTCATCAAAAGGACTTCACAATTCGTCATCCTAGGAGAAACCCTCTTCCGTAGGAGTACCGATGGAACCCTGTTACGTTGTTTAAAACCCGAGGAAGCCCTGACTGCTCTAACCGAGGTACATAATGGCACGTGTGGGTCACACTCAAGTGGTATGACCTTGGCTAAAAAGTTGCTAAGAATAGGGTACTATTGGCTGAAGATGGAAAAAGAGGCACACAATTTTGTCAGAAAATGCTTGCAATGCCAACAACATGGAGATCTTATTCATGCACCAGCTCAAGAACTGCATCCTATTGTTACACCTTGGCCCTTTTCACAATGGGGGCTCGATTTCATTGGAAAAATATCACCCACCTCATCCAACGGCCATAAATTCATTATCACCGCCACTGAATACTTCACTAAGTGGGTCGAAGCAATTCCCATGAGCTACATCACTGGAAAGCAAATATCCAAGTTTATCCTGAATTACCTCATTTGTCGGTACGGTGTTCCCCAATCCATTATCTCTGATAATGGGATGCCCTTCAAGAATCAGGATGTCCGTGACTGGTGTGAAAAATTGAAAATCAAGCATCACTTTTCCACTCCATATTATCCACAAGGCAATGGCCAAGCAGAAGCTACAAATAAAACCATTTTGAAAATCCTCAAGAAAACAGTCAATGACTCTGGTCATGACTAGCATCTGTAGTTAAATCCCGCCTTATGGGCCTACCGCACCAGCATCCGCACGCCAACAGGCGCCAACCCAATCTCTCTAGTCTACAGATCAGAGGCCATACTCCCCATTGAGATCGAGCTCCCATCACTAAGGATATCATTGCAAAACCTTATCACAGATGAGGAATACAGGGTCACAAGACTCAATGAGCTGGAATTACTAGATGAAAGGTGCATGGATGCCCTTAATCATCTACAAGTGTACAAGAATCGCCTAAAAAGGAGCTACAACAAGAAGATCAGACAACACACTTTCCAAGTTGGTGACCTCGTGCTGAAAGAAAACCCAAAGAACGTGCCAAATCCAGATACAAAGGGAAAGTTTGAGCCCAACTGGCTGGGACCTTTCGTCATCACTATAAGTTACACATCAGGGGCATATCAACTAGCAACACCAGAAGGCGAGCCTCTGCAGCAGCCTCTGAATAGCTCTCATCTCAAAAAGTTTTATGCCTAAACATTGCAAGGTATAGAACCAGAAAATACAAAAACAATCAGAAAAAGTCCTGAAAAAATGGTTACCTCGATGAAAACCTGGCAAACAGGCATCTTGGTGACAACAAAAAAAATCAAAAGATCAAAAAATCCAAAAAAATCAGAAAAGGATTGAAAATAGTAAAAAGAAAAAATCGTCCTCTAGTGAAAACCACTTTGGTGGCGCTTTGGGAAAATACCTTGGTGAAAACCTAGCAAATAGGCATCAAGTGTAAATAAATCACCTTCCCCATCTATCAAGATCTGCACAACTCATCCACTCCATCACATTCCACTTATCCGCTCGCATCCATACCATAGCCTGCCTTGGTATCTGTACTATATTCCACCATTGGCACTACTTGGAATTTCAAAGGTCAGTCTGTCCTGCCTTTAATCGAAGTAGTCTATCGCACCACACTGGGGGCACGTTCTCTCAACATCGGATCGGATTCGTGTATATTCTCGTGATCTTTTTCAAAATTCATCAAAAATTCTGAAAACATTCAAAAAACTCATTCAAAAAAACCAAAAACATTCAAAAAATCCATCAAAAATTTCAAAAACTTCTAGCAAAATTCATCAGAAAATCCAAAAACATGTCAAATGTCAAAAAATCAAAAATAGAGTCACCTTGTCAAACTACGTCATCTCTGAGCTTGAACGTAGGCAAGGTTGATCTTTGATCATCCCCCGAGACGGTTGGGTTAGTCCTTTAGGTGTCCGTCGCATTGGCAATCCGTTTGCCCATCTAATCTACATCTTAAGTCAGTCCTTTAGGCAATAAAATGGCAATCGATTTGTCCATATTATCATCAAGTCAGTCCACCACTAGTCGAACTACGTGGTCTCTGCATGTATAACATAGGCAAGGCTAATCTATGGATCAGCTCCCGAGACCCCTAGGATAGGTCTTTAAGTTAGTCTGTTTGTCGTAAAATCTTGAAAATACCAAAAACATTTGTAAAACATCTCAAAATTCCAAAAATAGCCTCAAAACATTTGAAAAAAACCAAAATGGTGCATCCATTTCATCTCGCTTTCACCCATGATTGTCATCACTCATAATAAAATCATCGCTTTCACCCTTTGGTGAGTTAGTCAGAAGCAAGTTTAGCAGGTTCTAAAGTGAACACCTAATCCTCAAAGTCTCAAGTCTAGATCCGTAAGTCAGCAAGTTGGTCAACTCAGAGTATCAATAGCTTATCATGCAATCAATCTCACCAAAACCCTGATCACTACATGTCCTAGGATGAAGCTTTCCCACGATGGACATAAGCATCAGGTACCCCATAGTAGTTTAGTCTTGGCTAGCGATATGAAGAACATTAGCTTGTTTGTTTACTTTATTTTTGTCTTTTAGACTTATCTTATTTTGCGCTCATTCCAAAGACCTCTCGATGATGCCTAAACAAAACAGGTTTAGAGAGAAAGGAATGGGGCAACCATCATTATCTTTTTATCTGCTGTGCTTGTTGGATATTCTTGTAAAATAACTTCGTCATGCATACTTTGTTTTGTTTGTAGGAAGGATGTTTTAGGTATCTTGTTGACCACATAAGAAGGCTTGCCTTCTTATGTTTTGGCCCGAGATGTCTGGAATTTTTGAACTGCATTCTGAATAAGGTTATGTTTGTCAAGTGTGAACAAGAGTACTCCTATATGATTGTCGAGTCAAAGTCCATCACACTAGGCAGCACGCCATCCTAGTTCTTAATACCTTGATGCATCGCACCTACGTGTGTTATCAAACATAAAGAAAGGTATGCTCTTTCCCATCCTTGGATACGCAACACATCATCATCATTCATCATCATATCCAATAAAGTCTCGGTGACTAGGAGACTTGTTGGACTTCTTCATCTTCTTGAATTTAAGGGTTCATCCCTCTCATTCTTCTATCTTCTTTCACGCTAACAATGCATCCATCTTGCATCCGTATTCTCATTCTACATAATCATGTCATACCATCATATCAGGACAACATCATCCATCTCATCCATCTCACATGCATTGCATAATCATTTAGCATGCTTAAAATAATATATATTTGTTATTTTAAGCATCTTCCGAACATCTCATCTAAATCATCATTACCATCCATACATCCATTTTGAACCTCTTTGTCGCGAGATCCACCTCAAATTGCATCTTTTCGCTTGATCTCTCGAGGGGGCAATGTACTAACGTACTTATTTTCCACTGGGGCATCCGAAAAAACCAAATAATTTTTAATTTCGATGTCGGCAACATCATTCTTTGAACCAATGCAACAAGTACATTGCTTCAAAGAGGGGCAAAATGTAGACATCCAAAAATAACATTATGCATTCCATTGTAACTAACATCATGCATTCGTTTCTTCTACTAATCAATTAAAGCAATTTATTGATTTAATCCTAAGGTTCATCAAACTTAATTAAATAAATCAAATTATTTAATTAAGTTCCTAAGGTTCTTCTTATTTGATTTAATAAATCAAACTGATTTAAAATCAAATATCAAATCCCTAAAATCCCCTAAGTTAATTAATCTAAATTAATTGACTTCTAAATCATGATTAGCATTCTCTAGCTTTTGACTCAACTAGAGTCAAATCTAAACTCCTAACTAACCCACCCACTTGCATCAATAAATCAATTTATTGATTTATTAAAAAGAGTTATTTTCCCTCAATAACTCTCATCTTTGACTTTTTTGGACAAAGATTATTCCCCCCAAAACTCTCAACAACATGCATTTATTAGCATTTTTCAAATTTGAATGGGCACATTGGCCAAAACTTGCACAAGCTTTGACCAATCCCATTATGACAAGTGTCTCTATCCTATTGGATGGGATTTAGTCCCACATTGCCTAATTTTGGCCTCTCTTCTATCAACTTTTCCTATAAATGCAAGCCATCTTCTCTCATTTCAACAACACACTTTGAAGGCATCTAAACTATAGGCAACTTGAGCTCATAGCAACTCATTGTCTATCTCATTTAGCTTGGAAAAGGGTTGGGAAAGGGCTCTCTCACATCTTCATGGAGGGCACCAATCCATCATAGAATAGGTTGTTTTTCCTTTTCTCCATGCATGTTTGGTTTAGCTTTAGCATTTTGTTTGGAGTAAATGAACTATGTTATTCTATGAGGATGGCTGAATCTATACAATTTGTGTGTAAGATTTCACCATCCTACATGTTCAAACTATAGCTCCTGAGTTCTTTTCCTAATGGTGTCATCCTAATCCTGAAACATGTCAAATTTTGTTCCAATTCCATTCAACTCTATTTCAATATGTTCCATTTTCTCTTTGTATTTTCTAACTACATGAGGCCAACGTATGCAATAGTTGTAGATGTTATTCGCTGCATTGATGTATTGCCTCAACTCATTCTTTTTCTTCTTCAGTTTAGTAAGAGATAGCCTTAATTTCTCCTTCAAGTGAGAGATAACTTTACCTTCTTCTTTCTCTTGAGCCTAAGAGTTCAATGTTTCTTTGTTGCATTGAATCATTTCATCAAGCAGAATGTCTAGCAAACTTTCCAATTTGATCTTGAATTGCTCAACATGAGCATTTAGTACACTTAGAATCATGTCTTGATCATATGATGGTCTAACAGACCATAGCTTAGCTATTTTCTGCATTCCACCTTTTTCCTGAATAAGTTGTTGTAGCTTCTCTTTTGTTAGGTCATCATCTTCCTCACTAGCCTCTAGTATTTCCTTTTTCAATTCATTTTTTGTGGGTCCTCAGTTTCATCATCGGATTCTTCATCCAATATATCTATAATTTCCTATTCTTTTCCTTTTTCTTCTATTCTGGGAATCTTGGGTTTCGGAGGGTTGTATTAAAAAACTTCTTTTTCTCTTTATTGCATTTTATGCATGCCACCGGAAGAGGAACCAACTTCAATTGTTCTTAGCAAAAGATAAATATTGACTAAACCACACTTTCCAAGCACATTCTTAAAGAGATTTTCAAATTCTAGATCCCTATCAGCCAAGTTCCTAGAATATGAGTATATTTGTTTGCATACTAGTTTGTTTGCTTTCCACACCACATTGTTGATTTTTGGAAAAAAATCAGGAAATACATTACTAAAAAAAACTGACCCTTTAGCAATCTTCATAGGTCAAAGTCCTGGCCTTCAATTATCATTTTGTTAGAAATGTAGACTATGTCAGTCGATGTTGCTCCTTCTCAATTTCCATGGACCATGTGGCTGATGAATATTTTTTTACCCAAAATTGATGAAATGAAAAGGGTTTTTAAAGGATATTATCAAATTTCCATCAATATAAACTATGCTTTTATTTGAATATAATAAATAATTATTATTCATTTTCTGTTTGAATTACGACTAAAGTCTTGATTGATAGGTTGATTGAAAAACATCTATAGCTTACAAATGGTAACACATTTTTTGAATCCAAAACATGTGTCGCATTCTATGCTTCACATACTCTAGGATTAAAAAAATATAAAATTAATTTCATGAAGTTTTGACCAAGTTAAGGTGGTAAGACATACGAGTTTTTATATTTAAAAAAAAAATTAATAAAAAAATCATAATTAATTATTTACATGGAAAATAATTATAAAAGAATATGCATCACATCAGGACATGAGTCCTCTACTTATATCTAAAATATTATAAAAAATAACTATCATTTTATTGTGGTTAGGGTGGTCAGACAGACACCTACTTCTTATTTTTTCCCTGAAATTTAGGCACTACTGTATTGAAATTTTAAATTTTCACCAAATGGATTTTTTTATTTTTAATTAAACCTAGTAGTTTAGAAACTAAATTTAATTTTCTACAATTTCTATTCTTACATATTTTTCAAATAATATAAATAACTTATTCAATTTTTTATGCCAAGTTGCCTAACTTTGATTTTTTGAATTTTCATTTCCACTTAAGGGCCTATTTTTTCCATGATGATCATGCACATACCCCTATAGTTAATTTTATTTTTCTTTTTTCATCTTCTTGTATGTTTATGGTTTTGTATACCGGACCTCTTCGATCCACATTTGTGTTTCTTCATAATCTTGCAATGTGACCATATTTGTTACAGTTGTAGCACATAGTACTTTCTTGTCCTGACCAATCATTCCAATGGTTTCTTCTTGATCTACATTGATTAGAAATATGCCCAAATTTTCCACATGTATAACATTCAACATTCCTTCTATCAATAGAGTAACTTGACACATTTCTGAATTCAATTGATTTATGACCAAACTTTTTGCAATTGAAACATTCACCGAAGAATGATGAATTTCTTGAATTCATATCATTTCTACACTAAGAAACCATATGGCTGAATTTTTTACAAGCAAAAAAATATCCATTAAAATTATAAGAATTAGGTTGTCTTACTGAATACCTTCCACTTTTGTTCATTAGGTTTCCTTGTCTGTAATTTTTTTTTTCTAATCTGGAACTTTCTCCCTTTTCATATCCAAGACCTCTCTTATCATTTCCAATCTTTTGTCCTTGAGTCATCTCATCAAGCTTTTCTGAGCTGATCTTAAACTTTTCTTTGTATTCATTTGGATTGACAAGATCATTCCTGAGAGTAGCAATCTGCTTACCAAGTTCTTCTTCATTGTTTCTAGATCTTCACAGTTCACTTCCCAACTAAGTGAATTCTCCATTTATTCTTTTGCATTCATTAGATTTCTCTTTCAGGGCCTGAGCAAGGTTTTCCCCATTTTTCTTCCTTTCTTCAATCTCTTTAGTCATCTTCATAATCATAGATTCCATTTCATGTCTTAGGTTTGTATTGTTGTTGGTAAGCTTTTCGTGCATTCTTCAGCTATTTCCTTCAAGGTTTGATTTAGGTGAGCATCATCCATATTTTTGTTCTCCTTCTATTCTATCTAATCACAAATATTGATTCTCTTCTCCCTGAATTTAACAATCTAATCTTTTAATGACTGAATGAATTTCTCTACATCTTTAAGATTCGCTCTTAATTCCCTTAATTTTCCTTTACACTGATCTAGGTCATCAAGTGCCACTAGAAGTTGTTGTTGAAGACCATCATAGTCCATTACATTCCAAGATCCATCTCAAGCTTCTAAACTTCTTCAAAGGAACTAGCCTCTAATACCAATTGTTGGATTCAAAGGAACACTAAGAGGGGGGGGGTGAATCGGTGTTTTTCAGATTTAACCTTTATTAATCTAAAACTTGAAACCATTTCCACATGAAATTAAACAAAAGATACAAATATTCAAATTAATCATTCATAATACCATAAAACAAATATTTTTGTGTGGAAAATCTGTTAGGGGAAAACCACAATGGAGGTTAATCCACAATTTGAGTACTCAAATATAAATGTTTACAAAAGACAATGCACTTGCATTCAGGCACACTGCCTAGAGCACATTTCTCAAAAGGGAAGGGTCACTGCCTTACAAAATTTTAGATTAAAACCATCTAACTTATGCCAAGTTATAGTTTCGATGAAGCTCATATATTAGATTTTGGATCCTCTTTTTGATTCTACACTTTTCTCTAGTCTTCTCTTCTCTCCCCTTTAGTTCACATCACAAATCCATAATTCGCATCACTAATCTTTTAATTTTGGCATCATACACACATTCAAATACTTCCACACTTATCCACTTTCACAAAATGATAAAACCAAAATCATATGTATCTGCTAACAAGGATTTAACCATTCATTAGTCAGCTCCATAAAATATTAACTTCTTTTCAAATTTTTAGCTAGATCCTTAATTAAATCTTAGTGTGTATGCTCAAAGTTTAGTTAAGACATAGAGATGACAAAAGTAAACATGTTTCAAACATAAGAACATTTAATTAATAACCCCTTATACATTCGCAATTTCTATACTTGATGGGTCGGCTTTTTACCACATATATTGAATAAATTAATGTATTGGATCTCCTAGATCATGTACCAGTGAATGCGCATAAAAAAAATCCTCTAGTAAGGTGTTCCAAACATAAACAATCATTTCTATGAGATCCATAACTCAAAATACCAGTCCGATGAGGTAATCAGATCGGCATTTGTGCCTTTAACCGGATGCCCTGTTCTTTGCTCTATTATGTTGGTAGAGATCAAAAGTAGACTACAACCCAGATGCATGAATTAGGTTGCCATCAATGACAACACTTACAATCCATATGCCAACAAAAAACTAATCACAAGAGAGACAATAATCTGCATGAGTGTCCTTAATGACACTACTCAAGTAAAATGGAAAACAAAGGCAAACATCTATAACTCAAAGATACAAATGACACTAAGAAAAATGATCTATGGAAAAAAAAAAATTCAAAACTACAAAACACCTATACCACTATGTAGAGCACAAAATTATACCCCTTTTAAAAAAATATGCACTAAAATGGGCCTTCGGAGGACTGAGATATCATCGTTTGAAAATAAGGTACAAAATTGAAAACCACAATAGAGAGGGGTAGGGTTTGGCAAAAAACCAACCTATGCCAAATTTGTCAAAAAGTCCCCAAAATTAGAGATCTGCCAAATCTGGAACAACAAGGAAAAAAATAGCCCCTCCTAAGAACAAATTTTGAAATTACATATGTATAGGGTTTGCATGTTTTGATGCACAAAAAGCATTTATATATATAGATATATAAGAAAAAAAACATTAAAAACAACTTTAGAATAGAATTTTGGTTTTTATGGAAAATAAATTACAAAAAAACTTTATTAAAAAAAATGTAAAAAAAATTGGGTTGGGCGTGGGCGCCAAGGCCACCCACGGCTCCATGGAAGCGGGGCCCAAAGGGGTCGTCGCCCCTGTCATGGCTTATCCATGGCAAGGGAGTGGTACCCGCTTTGGTACCCACTGCCATGGTAGGGTGGGCCCTAAGGCCTACCACCCATAGAGTAGCAAGTACCTTCGGGTACCCCCCTCCCCAAAGACCCTTTTTTCTATATTTTTAATAAAAATAAAACCTGTGAACCTTAAAAAAGGTTTTTAAAAATAATTTTTTTAAATTGATTATTTTGAATATTTTTTTGCAAGGAAAAAATATTGAATATTTTGTAATTTTACCTTGATCCGCGTGCTAGGAAGGTCGTACAACCTTTTAGGAAATTGTTTTTGCCTTAGATGCCAACTTCACCAAATTTGATGATTTGATAGACATTATTAAGGTTTGTGGGACTTTTGAGGGCGATGATGATGTTTGTTTCATGCCAAAATGCACGAAAAATATACCTACCCTCCATATTCAAAAAGGGAGCAACCGCCTCAAAACCTTATAGATCTGGTGTCAAGAATCAAAATTAGGCGAAAAAAAATCCAAATTTGACTTTCTCGGCAGCTCTGGATCAAACGATGAGGTCCTTTTCATGCCATAATGCAACAAAAATTTGCCACCTCCAAAATTTGTAGAAAGAGTAAAGGGGATTCAGATATGAAGCTTGTAACCCTCGTTGAGGAAAGAAAAAATCATAAATTGACAAGGGCTTTGCTGAATCCACGCTCTAATACCATGTTAGAATTGTGAAATAACAACAAAACCATGATCCATAGGATCAAACAACAAACAAATATACCTTCCACACAAGAGATCTACAAAACAATATGTGCAATATTCCTCAACAAGAAAAAACTATAGAAGAGACTCTCAAGAAGATATGAAAGCTCCAGATAATATCCGAGAGATATTTACAATGAGGGTTGAGTGCTTATAAGAGAAAATCCCTAAATGAGAAAGGGATCAGATCATGACAAGTGTCAACATCACATGAAATGAGAAATAATGATCTAATATTAACTCAATTAATAAAGGAATCCTAAATTTAGCTTAAGTGTATGAGAATAAATTAAACTAATAATTAATTAAAGAGTAATTAATTATTAGTTAATGCATGATAACTCTAACAATGGGCTCACATTGTGCATGTATTTTTCATCTATAAATGCACTGAGATAAAGTATCTATGTATTGCACCTATATTATGGTATCTTGCACATCACTTTGTGCCTTATTGTACTCACACTATGATATAAAGTGTCATGGGGGTTGATGTTTGTATTTGTTTTTCCTTCATACCTTTTCAATGCACATGTTCCTTGGTTTATGCACCCTTTAAATATGGTTGTACTTTCATGTATGCACATTTAGATGTTATTGGCTCTTTATAATGCATTACATTTAGGCATTCAATTTTAGTGTACCTATCATATCTCTCCCTTGTCATCATTATGGAGGGGTTTCTACTGTTGGTACTAATGCTTTCTTGGTTTCAAGTTTGAGTGAGCTATGTATACAATATTTGTTCCTATGTACTAGGCAGATGCAACAACTATTTACCCATGCATTTCAATGAGATGAATCACTTACCATATAGACACTCTTACATTCTTATTTTGGAGGAAACCTTCCATTTTCACTTGATCAATTTTTCAAACTATTAGTACTTGTGCCTTCTATATCTTTAAGTTCTTGATATATGCCTTAGTTTTCCATTAGCTTTGAGTAGTGTTGTTGGGGGAACTCATATAGATTTGTGTCCTCTTGATCCTGATTATCATATGTTTCATCGGAGGTTCTTCTTTCAACATTTCAATAGTCATTCTACAGTAGTGTTTGAAAATTCTTCATGCTTCAGTGGTGTTTTTTTATGTTCATCCTTTTTTCCTATCTTTTGGGATAATTTCTTCTTGATTGGAGGCTTCTTCATCCTTCACTCTTGTTGGGGGCTTCTTTAGCCCTTCATTCTTGTTTGGATACTTCTTATTCCTTCACATGTATTTCTCTCTTTTGGAGAGGACTTTTCCCATGAGGTTTTCTCCCTTTCTCTTGTTGTGAGAGATCTTTTACATTTGTATTTGGGTACCTCATCAGGCCTTGAGGACCCATCTTTTCTTTCATGCATTTTGTCTTTATTTTTTATCTTCTCCCTAAGTTCATCTTAAGGGGGGGTGTTGGAGTAATAAGGTTAATTACTTAATTAATTCAATCATATCGATTAATAAATTTTCACCTTTTACTTCATTTCACTTAAGCTAAACTTAGGCCCTTTAATAATTAATTATTCATCCTAGGGTTTTTACTTTAGGATGTCGATTTCCTTTCTTAAGGATTGATATCTTTATAATTATTAATTCTGGTTAATGCATTTTTTCTTCATGTTTGTAGAGCACCATTCTTGTGTCTCTTGATTTCCTTTGGTGATAGGTTATTGGCTTCCAGGTGTTCATTGGGATTTGAAAGGTTGAATTCTCAACTTCTACATGGTATCAGAGAATTGGATTCTTTTTGGGACAACATTTTCTCATTTGGATGCTTCTTCAATCCTTCACTTGGCTTTCATCTCTTTTTGGAGTGGATTTTTTCCCACGATGTTTTCTCTATTTCTCTTCATTATAGAGATCATTTGTTTCTACATGGGTGCCTTTTTTGGCCTTGTTTGTCAAGACCCATCATGCATTATTTTAAAGGTTTTTATCTACTCCCTAAGTTCATCTTAAGGGGGGGTGTTAGAGTTATCATGCATTAGCTAATAATTAATAAATCTTTAATTAATTATTAGTATAATTTATTTTCATACACTTAAGCTAAACTTAGGATTTCTTTATTAATTGAGTTTAGTATTAGATCATTATGTCTCATCTCATGTGATGTTGACACTTCTCATGATTCGATCCCTTTCACATTTAGGGCTTTTCTCTTATAAGCATTCAACCCTCATTGTAATTATATATATCTTTCATGTCTTCTTCAGAGCCTTTAGTTTCTATATAATTTTCTTGTTGACAAATATTGCACATATTGTTTGCATATATCTTGTGTGGAAGGTGTATTTTTTTGTGATTTGATCTGATGGCTCATGGTTTTTTTCTTGTTTCACAATTCTAACAACTCTCTCAATCTTAGCCACACTTGCACACATAAAAAAAGGAATTTTTTAAAAAGGGTTTCTCTTTATTCCTTTTAAGAAAGTGCTTTGACAACCTATGCAATTATGTTTTTCAATTCTAACAGCCTACACATAACTATCATAATTATTCAACACATAAAAACCATAGCCAACTATAAAAAATGATTAATAGACATTTACCACTGTTGTAAGAATAACTATTCTTACATGTAAACAAAATAAAAGTAAAAAACATTTATCTTTAAAGAAAAATGAAAAAAGGTATTTTTGGACAAAAAATCTTTGCATACATAAAATCCTCCCTATTGCTAGGAATTAATGGTAAGGAGAGAAATAATAAATAATATAAATGACCTCAATAGAATCATGGTTTGCATCACCTACTCCACTACATTTTTTTGCATTGAAGATGGTATAATGGCATGACCAAAATGAACAACTATTTCTAAAGAACAATTATTTATAACATATTGGTCTATATTTCTATTTGAAATTGTTTGAATAGATTGTGTTTTAGTTGTTGCTTCTATTATAATGAATTGGAAGGCCAAAACCACCTTTTGTAGAGATGTAACAAGACCACCAAAAATAGAACAATGACCACTACAATCATGGTTTTTTTGTTATTTAGAGGATTGAATGATAAAGAAAAAATATATGTGAATAAAATAGAATGTCTTAGTGTACTAAAAAATGCATTCTTATTATAGACACTTAAAATCTTCCTGATTGATATCATACATTTGAACTTGATTACTAACACCATTTTCATCCCAATTCGACCCATTTTTGACTATTTAATTAAATAATCTTAATTGTTTAATTAAATTCATCATTTTCTTCTATTAATCAAATAATCAATATTATTAGATTAATTCACTCCTTACATACCAATTTTCATCCTATTTGATTAAATAATGTGAGTTGTTTAATTAAATCCCCTATGTCCTCTTATTTTATTAAATAATCAAAATTATTTAATTAAATATCATTAATTCCCCATTTTTAATTAAATGAGTTATTTTTTAAATTAAATCTTTAAATTCCTCCATCTTGCACAATTAAATAATATTTTATTTATTTGATTGACTATTTTTTTTTTCCTCCAATTTCTCCAACTTGTAAAGGAATATTCCCATGAAATATTCCTCCAATTCAAATTCAAACTATTTTCCTCAAACATGGAAATATCTTGCACATTCCTCCTAAAATTAAGAATTTATGTTTGTTTGAATAAATTTCAACCCTTGATTAATTGCATCAATCCATGTGATTATTAAATCTCCTCCATGGATTGGAATCCTTGATCCATGCCAATTATTCTAATCAATTTTCATCCATTGATTAAATAAATTGATCCTAGCCATTGATTCACCTAGAATTCCTATAGATAGCCTCCATTTCATGAGTAATTAATCTCAAAGCATTGAGAGAAATTAGACTATAGCCATTTTTAGAGAAAAAATTGAGAGAATTCATCATTTAGCCTCAATTTTAGTCATTTTCCTCCATTAGAGCATCACTTAAATCTTGTTTCATTAGTAGAGATTAGGAAAGGGCTGATCATTCCACATAAATTCAGCACCAATCCTGCAATGGGATTAGGTTTGGAAGTGTTTAATTATTTTCCTTTATCAATTTAAGGATATTTCATGTTTTCAATGTTTCTAATTAGTTCAATTTCAAATATTTCATTAGGAATATGGTTTAATTAGTTCAATTGGTTAATTAATTATTCATTGCAATTGTATTTGGCCTAATTCATAATCATGTTCACATATTTGAAACACCTAGTGGGACCTAATCCATCCATTTAATCAAATTTGATTGAGAAATTTATGTTTGTAGATTCCCGAGTAGGTTTTTGATAGAGTAAAACATTTATTGTTTACTAGAGTAGCACACTTGTAGACTAGTTCAGTTGTCTTGACATAGACTGACAAATATGTGAAACTCCAATTCACTTGTTAGTGGAACACGAACACACTTATCTCATAGAGAAATGCACTTGTAAGTAGTCCAGAGAGGTAAAAAAAATCAAGTTTAATCTAAATTTTCAATTTCAATTTGTTTAGATCACCCTAATGATTTCCTAATATGTGTTTGCTAGTTTTAGTACTAATAGCTTGTAGGTTTAGATTGGAGCATGAAAACATCAAGTGAAGTAAAAGTGTTCATTAGCACTTATCATGTCTAAGTTTTCAAAGTATTTTTAAATACTTATGAAAAGGATGAAATCCATGCTTTAGTTCAATAACAATTCATTTGAGGTTTAAAATCAATCTTACACTTCAATTTGGACTAAACAATGAACAATTTATCTTGCATTTTCAAGTTGGATTAAAATTGAATCAAACATCCTCGTTTCCCCTTGGGCTATACAATTAAACAAGACAATTTCACACTCAGCTTTTTGTTCTTAAAATGAACCTCACATTTTATCTTTAGTGCATTAAAATGAAATATTGTCTACTTTGTTGGCTTTGATTGGTAAACTTCTAGTGCATCTCCTCTCCCCTTGTGCTTCATTTGATCTTTGGTGAAGAGAAACACTCTTAGTTTACATACTGTTAAGTCACCTAAGGCTTATTATGTATCCTCTCCCCTTGTGCTTCATGAAGTCTTTGGTGAAGAGAAATAACATTCCTTTCTCTTTTATTAGAGAGGGCCTCCCTTGAGATATAGATCCTACAATGAAGAACTCAAGGTGAACTTCAAGCATGTTTACCGATAGCCTATATAAAGTATGCCCTCTCGTGCCACTCTCACGAGAACATATGGTTCGCTTAGAGGAAGCTACAGACTTTGGTTTCTCATGACTAAAGTATACTCTAGGTGTTCATGGTGTCATTAAAAACGTTTGTATCTAGAGGCCAATCAAATTTTTTTGAAATGACTCTCCAAAGTAGTGCATCAGAATAACTTTATTGGAAGAAGTTACTTACCACATTTGGTCTATGGTTGAGGCATAACACTTTTAAGAGCCCACTCTCTTTCATAAAGCTAGGTGTATCGAGGGGGTACATGACCTTGGTATGTCCTATTCAACAAATCCATATATTTTGATTACATCACTCTTTTTGGGGTGAGGTAAGCCTACTCTGAAGAAACATACCTTAACTCCTCTAGGTTGTAATTCGCTAATCTTGTTTGAGCTAAACTAGTGAACCTTAGGGAAGAAGGTTTACAAAATATCCCGCTTATTCATTGAGTCAGTAAACACATTACTTGAATTGTGAACTCAAAAGAAAACATCAAAATGGTCACCAAATTTTAAACCCTTCGAATATAATGGATTACACTTGGAAAATTCCATACCACTTGTGTCACTCAAAATTTTTATACCTTTGAAGAAAAGGATAATTTTGTGCCTATTTTGGTCCTACTTTAGGTCCCATTTCATCAATTTTCACCCTAAAACAGTATTTATAGGCCCCTAAGGTTGTTAATTTTGACTCGGAGGCCTATTATACCCAAGGGTTCATTCAAACACCAACAAAAAATATTGAAATCATTCAAAAAGTACCATTCCCACTAAGAAAATCCTTAGTGGGACTAGGTCACCTAAGTTGGCGATCCAGTCCTTTTTGAGTATTTTTGAGGTTTTAAGCAAGAAAATGAATAATTAATCAAAAATCCCCAATGGGTGTCAACTTCTTATGTCAAAAATCAGGAAAATTAGGTCATGTTTTTAATATATACTTGTTTTTAGGTTATTTCATAACTCTCTCTTAGTCATTTATTTCCATCTCAACTCCAAAAATCAAGTGTAAAACATCTTCCTCAAAAAAATTCATCTCTCACACAACAAAATCTGAAGCTTTCAGACAACAAACTAGGGAATTTTATAGGTCTTGAAGCTCACTTCGCATCTAATATCACTTAATGGCAAGGTTGGAGATAGATGCCTAGGGAGATTCATGGAAAAATCTAGGTTGAGGAGGTCCAACTAGCCACCAAATCACTCTTAAAGATTGATTTCAAAGTACATCCATCTTCTACCTTCAACCCATTTAGAGACTTGAGGTTTGCATCCCATTTGTATTCCTTGTTACTTTCATTTGTCATGGTGTAGGATTTCTAGGGTTTAGAGTCTTGCATCATTTCATATCATTTACATACATCTTATTCTAGCACAATAGAATAGGGTTTTGCTTTGTTTCAAGTTTTCATAGTTCTAGGCACACTTAGGGCTAGGGTTTATGTAGATTTCCATTTCATTTCAAGTTTAAATACAAACTAGGGGTCTGACCAAGGCAAATCCCACATTAGAAACACAAATGCATTTTGTTTTGTAGGTTATTTTGCAGGTTTGGAGCAAGATTCCCGTGGAGAAGCATAATATAGACCTAAGGCCTCCGAGTCCACTTTCAATTTCTCAGAAAAGCAGAAAGGGGCTAGGTTTCCCATAATGGCGACCTAGTCCCACTGAAGCTTTTTGATATTGAAATTTATAGATTTGAGGACCCCATTGACAAAAATGACTTCTAGAATAGATTTCCCGAAAAGGGACTAGGTCACCCCACTTCGCATAAGTGTCCTAGGTGGCTCAAAACCCTGATTTTCTATTTTTCTAGTGACTTCGACAGTCCTAGTTTCAGCCCTCTTTGGTTTCCAGGTACACTTCTCTAATCTATTAGGTTAATTTACTCATATTTATTTCATTTCTATTCAATTACATCATGTATTTTCTAGCAACATAAGTTCTATTATTTTAGGTTAATAAAGTTAGGTTTTCATAGTGTATTTCAACACATTTTCACACCCCACTCCTTTAGGGTTTCAATCCTCAAACATTGAATGAATCACAAGATTTGTTTCCTTTGGAGGTGAAATAAAACTCTCTTCCTTCTAGGTGAAACCCTAGAAAGTTGTAGAGGATCCATTCTTTTATCCCCACACAAAGCAAACAAATTTTGTAGTTCATTTTGGTGAATCTACATTTCAACACATTACATACTTCTGATTTTCATTGCATTTGCATTCTAGGAGCTCTTTATTTAGCATTGCACTGAATTTTGCATTGTGTAAACAAGCATCCAAGTGTTTTTTATTGTGCATTATTGAAAAATCATCATAGTTGCCATTCATTTCCTTACCTAATACAAAAAATTGACATATATATTATACCTCTGTATGTTAGCTTCCAAAAACTTGCATTTTTCATCAGAAAATCCATTAAAAAATAAAGAAAAGTCATAACAGGACTACATCGCCAACCTAGGTGACCTAGTCCCAATAGGCATTTTTCCCCAATAAATTTTCCATTTGTCTTCCAAATTTTGTGCTCTCTATTTCTTTCTGCTAATGCTAGTTTAATTT
Organism: Sequoiadendron giganteum; assembly: GCA_007115665.2. NCBI lineage: Eukaryota > Viridiplantae > Streptophyta > Pinopsida > Cupressales > Cupressaceae > Sequoiadendron > Sequoiadendron giganteum. The sequence goes on from CM021102.1 coordinate 241,965,077, forward strand.
TTATTTTCTCTGTTATATGGTTATTCTTAGCTTAAAATGGCAATTCTAAGTAGCATTAAAGCTTTACATGTTTCCTTTTCTTCTTTAGTTCATAGCTCTTTCAAAGTAGATTATGTGAGACATACACCTGAAAACATAAATAACTCACATAATACAATGAACACACTTGTTCACTATAGGAACACTATATTATCTAAATCCTTTAGTAATGATGATTTTGATAAGCTAGATGAAGCTCTTCAAAGATTCCTCTCACTCATTTCATCCACTAAGATTGGTGATGATGTAGTTACAGCTTCCTCACCCTTGTCTTCCAAACCTTTTAGTTGTGATGATATGGGTATGTTAGATGATGTCCTCTAAGATTTCATCTCCACTACTTCATCCACTATGGTTTGTTGTGATGACCAAACTAACACAAAATATGTCAAATTCATCCAATCCCAATTCATTTTTTACCCACCTTGTCCTAAACCTCCAAACCCACCCCAACCCGATTTTACCCTTTACCCTCCTAAGAACGATATTGTTGCTCACACTCATTATACTCGTAATAACTCACATCCCCAACAACCACCTCCCTCCACTTCCCTACCATTACCCAACCCTATCTTACCTACAACTCCTCATTTCAACTCACAACTCAAGGAGTATGATTTGGTTGAACAACTTAAAAACACTCTTGCCAAAATATCCCTTTGGGATCTTCTTCAAAATTTTCCTAACTATCACTCCATGCTTCAAATAGCTTTACAAATGATAGTGGTCCCTCCTGGTATGAATACTTCTAATGTGGAAACCCTCCCTAAATTACATGAACACAGATAATGTGGATATTACTTTCTATCAACATGAGCTACCACCATTAGAATTATGCCAAAAAAATGAATCCTTTATGATCATAGCCCAGTATGATCAGATAGGTATTAAAAGGACACTTGTTGATAATGGCTCTTCCCTAAATATGTGCAATGTGAAGCTTCTTGATATGTTACATGTGGACCGATCACAAATCCAACCTGATTCCTTATCCATTAGAGGATTTGATAATGTTACCAAACGACCTCTTGGTGTCGTCACCTTACCCATTACTGTCAGAATGGTTATGTTGTGGAGTGCTATCCATGTCATACCCTGTGATCTTTCTTATAATCTCCTCTTGGGATGACCATGAATTCACGAGATGCATGCGGTAGGGTGATCCCACAAAAGTGGTTTACAATTTCTGACCAAATTGGATACTGAAATTATTATTTTTAACTAAATCTTCACATTCGGGAACCTATAGTAGTTAAAAAGTGACAGTCACCGTATACAACATAATTTTTTTTGTATGAAGGATAAAATTCGAATTTTTTTGAATTAAGCTTTGTTACTATGATATCTAGCACTTTCATTTGGTATCATAGTTTTTTATTGGATATTTTTTCCTTAATCAAGTTTTGAAGTCAAACCAATTGTAATTCAAACATAGGTGGAATCTATAAAACATAACCTTTTTTTGTACATATCAAAATTCATTTTTTGTTTTAATGGATCAAGCAGATCAATACCCAGCATGAACATATTTTTTTTAAAATTATTTTGATAATTTGCTATTTTTCCACATGTGTAAAATAGAGAGCTTGATGTTTGATGAAAAACCTATGTTTAATAAAACTAAACAAACACATACATAATAAAACCAAAACATATTAAAATTATATTCATTGGATAGCTTGTTGTGAGGACTACCATCTTCCAATTGGGTCTGTGAAGTCTCCTCCATTTTCATCCTCAACCTGAGCTTCGAAGGGCAGAAATCTACTAAAATTTGGTGGAGGAGGGGGAGAAGGGAAAAAGGGGGGGTTCATGTGAACCCCCCTTCAAATGAACCCTCCTTTGCTCAAAAGGGTGAAGGGGGGTTCATTCGAAGGGGGGTTCGCACAAACCCCCATTTTTTTGAATTTTCCATTTGTTTCTATGAATAAATGTGACATCATACAGTTCGAGTGAACTTACCATGCAAAAGGGAGTTTCCCCGAACTATGGTTTCGACCAAACGCCTCTTTTTTGTTCCTGTGAACCCCCTAGTTTGAACAAACCCTTTAAAACATCGGGACATCAGTCCTCTACTTAAATATAAAATCTTATAAAAATATATTATCATTTTATTGTGGTTAGGGTGGTCAGACAGATACCTACTTCTTATTTTTACCCTGAAATTTAAATACTATTGCATTGAAATTTCAAATTTTCGCCAAATAGATTTTAGAAAATAAAAATAAAGGTCTAGTAGTTTCTAATTTCAATTTTTGATGAGAGATTATCAACAACCCCCTAATCCACAAGAAATGGAAATAATTTATGGATGTGGTTATGATCTTGTGAAGCAATTGAGTTAGAAGGGTAAAGGATGCATCAAGCATGAACAAGGCATTTGTGTCCCCACTGAACCTAATATGCAAGTATCTAGAACAGGTCTAGGATTTTCCTTTTCTAAAGCTACCAAAGCTAATCAATGACCCTCTCTCAACATTAATACTATATGATGCACATCAAGAACCAGCCTTATGATTAGCAACACAAATTTCAGTATAATATCACAGACACAAACAAACAAGTTAATTGATTAGTATCCAAAACTAAAATCAAACAAGAGAAAGAATTAAAAACTTCAGTATTTCTTATTACCTCAAATTTTCCTCTATGTGAAGCGAATTTTCCCTTTTCCTGGATGCAAGTTCACCCTGAGAGGAGATAGGCGATATCATAATTGCCTATTGAGTGGAGAGACAAGAATGTATTCACCTCTGCAATCAAAGCAGGCTTGCCACTTCCTCTAGCAAGTTCGCTTGTTCAAGTTAGTCGAGCACATATGCCTCTGAAAGTGTTGGTCTAGATTAGGAGTACTAGGTTCACCTTTCTAATACAAAGGCATATATGTGTTCACGTGTGCTTAATGCAGGCCCACCTCTGAATTGGGAAGATTCACCCGTCGAGAGTGGATTCACCCCTGAGCGTGAAACCCAAACCTGCAAAACTTCAAACAATAAAAAACATGAAAGTAGACATGTGATGTGGGTCCCACTGGGCATACCATAAATGTGTGTAGGTCAATTTCCTATTCTAAGAATATTAAACCTAATGAAAATGCAAAACAAGAAATCACAAACAACACCTCAAGATTGACCCAAGTTAAATTCAAACAAAATACGAGAGAATGATACATTTTACCTTGCTTGAATTGTTGATTTGGTTGGCCCTTTTGATACTTGATTGTGATGTTGCTTGCTTAGAAAAATGGGTTAAATCCTAGTGCAAAATGAAGCTAAGATGGTGAAGATTGTAATGGTGGATGTGGGTAGTTGATTAGATGCAAGCTGATGGCTCTAAAGTGTTATAATAATGGAGGTATGCTATGTTGTGTGAGAGTTGGCTAAGTGTTTTGCTTTCTTGTGTGTGATAGCCAAAATGAGGGAAATTTTGATTACTTTTAGGGGAAGTGCTTCTTAACCAATGGATGGTTGAGATTCATCCAAGGTGGAGGAGATGAAGGGCTAGGGTGAGTTAAGATCTCACAAGCCATCTCATGCTGACATGTGTTGGATGAGGTGGACAAAAGGAGATGAAGTGAAGGTGAGGTGGAGGTACTAGGATGTACCTTGGGGATGGATAAGATCTTCTCATAAAGGAGGTTTGTGTCCACATGTACATTGAGAGGACAAGTGAGGAATTAAAAATTCCTCACAAATTCTCATTGGGATGAGAGAAGGAATTAAAAATTCCCTAAAATGCATGGGGGGAATAAATATGAATTTTAAATTCACATGGGGAAGAGGATGCCTTCTCCAAAAAGATAAAGCATTTAATAATGGTTCACTAAGGACACACGCCATAAATGACATGAGAGTTAGGTTAGCTTGTTTTCGTGATTAAAATTGTGCAAATGCAAGATTAAATGGGCTAATGAAAGATTAAGGGTAAGTGACAAATTATAAAGGATGTGACCCTAATGATGATTAGAGATGTGCACACCCTAATCACATATTAATTAGATTAATCTGGACTAAAAAGGGAGGGGATTATGGAGGATGTTGACTTGAGGAGAGAGAAGAAGGTGAATTAAAAATTGATTTAATTCATTTAGATAAAGTGACTAAATTAAACCTTTATTTAATTTAAAAAGGAATAAGCTAAGGTATTTGATTAATTAATTAGATACCTTAGGGGATATTAGGTTGAGAGGAAATATTAACCAAAATAATAAATTATTTAATTAATATGGCTTAAGGATGGAGGATACAGGAATGTCGGATAAAGGAATGTCAGGGTGAATTTGACCATATGTGAGTGGTTAAATTCAAATATCTACACCCATAAAAACAAAAAACATATGTAAACCACATCTACATGACACCCTCCCATAATTAGTTGCATGATGACATCTTACATAATATTTTTTTATTGTCTGAACATAATGAATTTATCCTACTAATATGCAATTACAATTTATTATGTTTAGATAATGTTAGATTTCTAAGCGGATATATTTTGTCCTCGGATGTTTTAGCAAAAAAAGGAAAAGCGCGGGGAACCATGTGAAGGTCAAACAGGACTACTAAATTTGGTCTGTTATCGGTGAGAAATTTAGGAAGAACATGCGAAATAAAGTGTCGAACAGAAATTGGCCGAAAGAAGTGTTACTCCCGAATAAGTCAATGGACTCAAATCCCTTCGCTTACGGAAACAACTGAGTTTCTTTCGTTTGGATGGACAATCTGCGCCATTTTCAAACTTTTGTGGGAAAATCATGAAAGATGAGCTTTCCGGGGAAAGTAGATAACAATAAAGACGCCTCCTCAATTCAAGACATCTCTGAAATTTCCTATATCTATGTTTTTCAAAGCGATTTGGAGAAATTTCCTTCATGTCTTTCATGTGCATTACAAACACCGTAATAATCGCAACGTGATAACGTGCATATAACCCGTAATGTCAAGATTCCCCGTTTGCTACAGACTTTACAGAGTCTGATTTTCTATATAAGAGAGCCCAAAGCCATAGTATGTCATATAACCATTGCACGTTTACTCTCATCGAAAATGGCCAGCACCCAAGCCTTACAGCCATTGCTTCTTTTACTTGCTCTCTTTCTCTTCAACTCAGTAATTGCGAGAGCTGTTAGAACTTCGGTGAATATGACGAAGGCTGAAAATGGCGTTAAATATCATGTTGAGAAGCCGGAACTTGTAGTTCAAATGGTAGAAAGGTAAGCGTGTCGCCTTTGAGATGCTTTAGACATTCTAAAGAATTTAAAGGATGCGGTATGGAAATGAAATTTAATGCCATACCCCATTAGTACATCGATATTAAATGCTAAATTGCAAAAGTTTATTGAACGTGCGTCTAGTTATTCTTATGCTATTGCTCGGCGCTGTATTTTGTATAACAATATTCTTGTAACTATAGTTGGTACGCAGCTGGATAGTTAATATTTATCGTTTTTGTGATAGATAGAGTGTAAGAAAAATGTTCCGCAGAAAAGATATTCTCATGTCAGTTAATGTTTGTCGTTGCTTAGATAGACACTAGAGATTATTTAGAAATTTCGAAAGCTTCTGTGCAGGAGTTTAAATAGTTCCAGAAGAAAGCTGAGCTCGTGCGGAACGGGCAATCCCATCGACGATTGTTGGCGTTGTGATCCCAACTGGGTTAATAACAGAAAGAGGCTGGCTGACTGTGCCATCGGATTTGGCAAAAACGCCATTGGAGGTAAGCAGGGCAGATTTTATGTGGTTACAGATGCCAATGACTATGACCCCGTCAATCCCCGGCCCGGCACTCTGCGCCACGCTGTTATTCAAACCAAGCCTCTCTGGATAATTTTCCAAAGAGATATGGTTATACAACTCAAGGAGGAACTTATCATGAACAGTTATAAGACAATTGACGGTAGAGGAGCCAACGTTCATATAGCAAACGGAGCTTGCATTACAATACAGTACGTAAACAACATCATCATTCATGGAATTCATATCCACGACTGTAAACCTGCGGGAAATACAAATGTTAGGAGCTCCCCGACCCATTATGGGTATAGAACCAGAAGTGATGGAGATGGGATTTCAATCTTTGGAGGAAGTGCGATTTGGGTAGACCACTGTTCGTTGTCAAGCTGCACAGATGGACTGATCGACGCCATCATGGGGTCCACTGCCATCACCATTTCAAACAACCGTTTCACTCACCATGACAAGTTGCTCAACTGCTCGTTTGATCTGCCATAAATTCATTTTTGTTTAAAAAGGTTTCACAATTGTATTTTTATCACAGGATCTTAGAGTAGGGTACTGAAAGCCCATTTCCAGACATAAACATAAAAAGATGTTGGTATCTATTGAATTGTCCATATAACGCTATTTCTCAAGTTAAATATTTAGTGGCTTTTTGCAGGTGATGCTCCTCGGACACAGTGACGCCTATACCCAGGATGTCAAAATGCAAGTAACAGTTGCATGCAACCACTTTGGAGAAGGGCTTGTTCAGCGTATGCCCAGGTTCGAATAAAATTTTAGAGAAACTCTCTCTGTATTCCTCGCACAAAGACCACATACAATCGCTCAAGTTTATTTGTTTGTTCTCCGTTGAGGTTTAAAAAAATATCGTTGTAATGCAGGTGCCGACATGGTTACTTTCATGTGGTGAACAATGATTACACCCACTAGGAAATGTACGCAATCGGGGGAAGTGCGAACCCCACCATTAATAGCCAGGGCAATCGATTCCTTGCCAGTGACAATCGATTCCACAAGGAGGTAAAAGGCTTGTACTACTTATGTCTCTTATATCTCTAGTTTACCATGAATACAATAGTTATGGTATGGGTAATGTGCAGGTGACAAAACACGAAGATTCCATACAAGGTAATTGGAGATCAGTGGGGGATCTAATGTTAAATGGGGCATTCTTCACACCATCAGGGTCTAAAGCATCCTCAAGCTATGCCAAAGCTTCCAGTATGGCAGCAAGACCTTCCTTGATTGTTGGCTCTCTCACTGCAACTTCGGGTGTTCTCACCTGCAGAAATGGTTCCAGCTATTAGACCAAAATACGTGCACTACGGACTAACATTTAAGAATCCCTCAGCTTTGTAACTTGCCAAGCATGAGCACACTGAATGACGCTTCTCACTTATTTTAGATTTGTTTGTTGAGACTCTCCAGTCATCTTTTAGTAATGTGGAATATACCAGCAATCCTTTTTGTCAGATTTCAAGCGTAGTGGTGGAAGTCAAGTCAATATGGTTTTTATTATCTCAAATTTGAAGCGTAGTGGTGGAACGTCGAGTCAAATATGTTTTTTATTATCTTGATTGCTACTGAAAACGACTTTTTATGTATGCCTTACAAGGATTGTAGTCTATATAGACATAGAATAGTCGAATTGTGTTCATATTAGGAAGCTAATTTATAATGGCATACGACGCAACTAAACTAACATGTTTACCTTTAATATATATGTAAAAGACATCTATTTTAGATGTCTATTTTTTTAACAAAAATTCTAATAGAAACAAATAATTAGAGAATGATATCTTTCAATTTTTTACATATTTATTCTAAAGATATAAATGATAGTTTAAAATTATCTAATTTAATATAAGATTAGAGCTTCTGCAAATAATAATTCAAAATATTCTAAGAGGGATCAAGAGTTATTTGTGAAATTCTATTGAATTAATTTTATAAAATAAATGAAAATATAAAAATTTGACATTGTTGATTTTCTTAAAACACACTTTAAACAAATTGCATTGGAACATTTTAAATAGAAAAAAGAAACTATAGCTCCCTCTATGGCTACCCTACCTAACTTTAACATTAGATTTTGACTACAAATGAAACAATCTAAAATCTAGATAACTTCAACAATGGAGAAGATTACCTATAGAACACAAACCTTTTAGATATTTTAGACCATTAAAACATATAATTGTTGACAAATAAGTTGTCTTGTATATCCATGTAGGCATTTATCTCCTTGTAGTCTTTCACCTACAACCACCTCAAATTGACGCTTTATGTTATGGGGTTGATTAAACCTACCAACAATACATGCAACTGCCTAAGACTAATAACCTTTTTCACAAAAATCAAATCCCATAAACTCACTACAATATTTACATCTATACCTTTTTCCCGTGATGGTATAGAACAAAAATACACAAATATGTAATCTAATTATTTTTGTAATAAAAAGGAACCAAAACGAAAAAATAGGAAATTGATGTTGGAAGAGGAATGGACTTTCAAATATTAAAAACCGTAATACAAAGAGTAAACCCTCGTCTATCATTTCTTTGAAGCATTGTACTTCTTTATATTCTTGGACTCCTATCAAAATCCGGTTGAATACAATATGCATGATTTTATAATCAAATGCTTTTGACAATTAATTGCAAGTCATTTATAACAATTTCTCTCCTTCATTACCTCACTCCAAAGACATACAAGCCATCGATTCATTCTATATTTAAAAAAATGGGCTTACTTGTAATATATATATATATATATACAATACAGAGTTGTGTAAATCATACATGCACTGTAGGCCTTGACAACTTAAAAAACACACTCTAATATTTGAATTTCTTAGGTGGCTCATCTAAAATCTCACTAGCTTCTTAATACTCTTCATGCAAATTTGTGGCAGCCTAGAAAATCCATGGGCAACATACATTATTTTTTCACAAAAAATTTCTATAGTGACTACACCTTCCTTTCAGTCTATGCAACTTTGTCTAGCACTTCATACCAACAAGAGGACACTATCACATAAGAAAAATATTTGATAGTTCATGGGCCCCCAAACATTTGACCTGCTTGAAAAAAACCCTAAATATGTCTGTCAAATTATAGAAATATGAGCACTTGATATTTGAGGCAAAAAACAAAATATTCTACCATAGCCCCATATAACTATCTACATGCAGATCGAATTTTTTTTCTCAATTTGGTATTTAAAAAAAAAATGATTTGTTTTAAAAAACTTTAGAAATATAAGAAAATTAAAAAAATTAAAAATCAAACAAAATTTTTTTGTCAATTTTTTTTTAAAATTAAAAATCAAAAATCAAAAACATCAAAAAGTGAGGCAATGTACCTGCACAAGGTATTGCGTAGGTCCATACCTACACAACCCTACATAGAGTACCATGCGCCTACAATACCCCTAGAGCGTGTGGACCCTAGGGGCCTATGCCCATATGGGGAGCAGTGGGGGTGGCCCACATGCCCCCCACCAATTTTTTAAAAATAAAACAAAAATTATTACAAAAAATAATTCATTGCACTTTCTAATGTTTTTTTTTAATATTCTTTTTTCAAATAAGTTCAATTGGGAAAATACAATGATGGTCATTTGGTTGTCAATTTTAATACTATATTTTTGGTGCAATAGTCATATGGTCATCAATTTCTTTCCAACAACATGCGTAATTACTTTTTAATGGAATTTTTCTTCTAGAGGCCATAACTTTTGCCCACGGTGTTGAAATTGACAAAATGAGATATCATCAGAATGAAGACTTGGAGAAATTTCTAGTGGTGCATGTATTTTCTTAGAGATTTTTTCTCAGGTCCATGTTATTTCAAGTCAAAATCAAATCTTCCTTTTTGGAGTTGCCTTCAGTGTTTTCGACATAACTTTTGCATACGATGTTGAAAATGGGAAAATGAGATCATCAGAAAGATGGTTTTGACAGATTTATAGTGGTTTAGGTGGTTTCCAGATTTGATCTCTTATATTTTCCAAAAATACTTCTTCTTAGTTGAAGTCATTTTTGGACCTTATGGATGTTAGAATTGTGAAACAAGCACAAAGCCACAAGCCATAGGATCAAACAACAAACAAATACACCTTCCACGCAAGAGATGTATAAAAAATATGTGAAATAATCCTCAACAAGAAAAAGCTATAGAATTGAGACTTTCAAGAAGATATGAAAGCTCTTGATAATATCCGAGAGATATTTACAGTGAGGGTTGAGTGCTTATAAGAGAAAAACCTTAAATGAGAAAGGGATCAGATCATGAAAAGTGTCAACATCACATGAGATGAGGCATCATGATCTAATATTTACTCAATTAATAAATAAATCCTAAGTTTAGCTTAAGTGTATGAGAATAAATTAGACTAATAATTAATTATTAGCTAATACATAATAACTCTAACACACCCCATTAAGATGAACATAAGGAGTAGCTAGAAACTCTAAAAAGAATGCATTATGGGTCCCGGCAAACAGGGCATTGTAAGGTACCCATGTACAAAGAAACGATATCTATAATGCAAATAAATAGAGAAAACCTCATGGCAAAAAATCCACTCCAGAAAAAAATTAAAGCCAAGTGAAGGATCCTAGAAGCCTCCAAACAAGACAATGTTGTCCCAAAAAATAGGAACATGTACAACATCACACAAGCACTGAGAATATATAGACTGCTATCAAATGAAGATTGATATGGTGCTGAAATGAAGAACCTCCTCTGAAAAGATGATGATGAAGATCAAGATAAAAAGAATCTGCATGAATGCCTTGATAGCACTACTCGAATTAGATGGAAAACAAAGGAAAAACCATATAGAAATCAAAGATACAAATGTAAAGATCAATGAGACTATATTGCAACTCAAATCAAATGGTAAACAAAGGAAAACATGTAGAAGTTGAAGATATAGGTGGTACATGAATCTGCATGAGTGACCCCAATGACACTACTCAACATGCAAGATGCAAGTCGAGAATATAGGTACCAAATAGTCTGAAGAACATGTTGGACTCAAAGGAACATTGAGAGGGGGGTGAATCAGTGTTCTACAGATTTAACCTTTATTAATCTAAAACTTGAAACCATTCCCACTGTAGGACATGAAAATACGCAAATGTTAGTAACCTTGACAAAACAACATAACAGAAATGCATATCCTTATGAGATAATAATCCATGATTCACAATGCAAAAAAATGACTCAACAGCATATGAAACATGAAATATATCTATCCCATATTGGATTGGTGCTCCTTGTGATGTAGAAAGGATGCCCTTTCCCAATCCATGATAAGCAAGATGCCAAATGATAGATGGTGAAGAGCAAGATTGACTCTCAAATGAAGAGAGCAACCTTGCCTCAAGATGTAATTGCTAAGCAAATGGTGTGGTGATGAACAAGATTAGTTCTCTTATGAAGAGAGTAACCTTGCAAGTGAGAATGTGTTGTGTGTTGTTAATGATTTGTGTTGAAATGCTTTGCATTTTATAGATTCAAGATTAGGAAGAGTGATAGATTTGGATGAATGTGGGATCATTCATGAGCCAATGACAAGATGCCACTTGTCAAAGTGTGAGAGGGTGAGGAATGTGCAAGTCTTGGCCAATGTGCCAATTTGAAATTCAAATTTGGATGAAATGACATGTTTAGGGGGGATGAAAGGTGCAATAAATGTCATGTTTGACTTGTGCAAATAGCATTTAAAACCTTGCTGGAAGGGACAAGCCCCTTTTGGGGGAAGATTCAAATTGGAAGAATATTCCATTTTGATGCCATCTTTGAATGTAATTGGAAGAAATAATAAATCAAATAAATGATTTATTGGTGCAAGGGTAATAGATTTGATTTGACTCTTAGTTGAGTCAAAGCTAGAGAATTTGAATTGATTTGTAAAGTCAATTGCCATTCTAGATTGAATTAACTTAGGGATTTTAGACTATCGATTTTAAATCAGTTTGATTTATTAACTAACAAGAAGAACTTTTAGGAACCAAAATGAATTTGATTTTATTTTAATTGGTTGATGAATCCTCCCTTAGATTGAATCCAATAAATCGCTTTTAATTGATGCCATTGGAAGAAACTTAATGGGCGATGTTACTTATAGGAACGATGTGCACAAGTATTTTGGATGTTCATACGATATTCTTTGCGCCTTTGGTAAGCTAAATGTATCGGTTGCATTGGTTCAAAGAATTGATGTTGCCATCTAAAGTTCAGTTTCTCCTTAGTTCTTTTGCATACCGAGATCACCGGAGATATACAATTTGAGGTGGATCTCGCGACAAAGAGGTTCAAAATGGATGTATGGATGGTAATGATGATGTAAATGAGATGTTCGGAAGATGCTTAGAATAACAAATATATATTATTTTAAGCATGTTAAATGATTATGCAATGCATGTGAGATGGATGAGATGGATGATGTTGTCCTGATATGATGGTATGACATGATTATGTGAAATGAGAATACGGATGCAAGATGGATGCATTGTTAGCGTGACAGAAGATAGAAGAATGAGAGGGATGAACCCTTAAATTCAAGAAGATGAAGAAGTCCAATAAGTCTCCTAGTCATCAAGACTTTATTGGATATGACAATGAATGATGATGATGTGTTGCTTATCTAAGGATGGGAGAGAGCGTACCTTTCTTTATGTTTGATAACACATGTAGGTGCGATGCATCAAGGTATTAAGAACCAGGATGGCGTTGCGCCTAGTGTGATGGACTTTGAATCGACAATCAGATAGGAGTACTCTTGTTCACACTTGACAGACATAACCTTATTCACTCAGTTCAAAAATTTAATATCTCGCCAGTTAAACAAGAAGGCAAAGTTTCCTCTTTATACCGATCGCTAGTTCCATTCTCTCTAAACCCATTTCTTGTTTAGGCAATTACCAGAGGTCCTGGAACAGAGCTGAAATAAAGATAAAGTCTAAAAAGACAAAAAATAAAGCAACAAAACAAGTTAATGTTCTTCATCGCTTAGCCACATATCACCAAATCCATTATGGGTACCCTCGATGCGTCCACTGGAAAGCTTCATCCTAGGACATGTAGTGATCAGGGTTTTGGTGAGACTGATTGCGTGATAAACTATTGATACTCCGAGTTGACCAACTTGCTGACTTACTGACTTAGACCTTCGAGACCTTGATGATTAAGGTGTTCACTTTGGAACCTGCTAAACTTGCTTCTGATTGCTTCACCAAAGGATGAAGGTGACGATTGATTTATTAGGAATGATGATTATTGTGGGTGAAAACGAGATGAAACGGGTGCACCATTTTGGTTTTTTGAAATGTTTTGAGGCTGTTTTTGGAATTTTGAGATGTTTTACAAATGTTTTTGGTATTTTCAAGTTTTTATGAATGTTTCTGGTATTTTCAAGATTTTATGAATGTTTTTGGTATTTTCAAGATTTAAGACGAACAGACTAACTTAAAGACCTATCCTAGGGGTCTCAGGAGCTGATCCATAGATTAGCCTTGCCTGCATTATATACGCAGAGACCACATAGTTCGACTGGTGGTGGACTGACTTGATGATAATATGGACAAATGGATTGCCATTTTATTGCCTAAAGGACTGACTTAAGATGCAGACTAGATGGGCAAATGGATTGCCAATGCGACGGATGCCTAAAGGACTGACCTAACCGTCTCGGGGGATGATCAAAGATCAACCTTGCCTACGTTCAAGCTCAGAGACGACGTAGTTCGACAAGGTGGAAAACTGACAAGACTAAATGATGAAATTTTTGAAGATTTTCTGATATTTCGACATGTTTTTGGATTTTGGATGATTTGGATGTTTTTGAAATTTTTGATGGATTTTTTGAATGTTTTTGGTTTTTTTTTTTAATGAGTTTTTTGAATGTTTTTGAAATTTTGATTGATTTTTGACGATTTGGAGGTGGATATGTGATGATATTAGTGCTCTATTTTGAGATTTTGTTGAAAACCAAGCTTAATGTTGATCAATCAGATTGATGGATTGATAGTTTGACTAAGTGTGTTAAGTCAAACAAAAATGATAATGCACTCGTAAGTTCCAGGAAGTTGTGTTATCCCAGAGTAAACTCGTACAAAAAGGATAATTTGGCTAGGTGTGTTAAGCCAAACATGGTGATTATGGATTTGATAATTTGCCTAAGTGTGTTAAGCCAAACAAAGATGATAATGAACTTGTAAACCCAAGGAAGTTGTGTTATCCTGGAGTAAACTCACGCACAAGATGATAGTTTGACTAAGTGTGTTAAGTCAAACAATGTGATGATTGATTGGATTTGATTGATCAAGATTGATGAAGCTTGGTTTGGAACAAAATTGTTTTGATGATTTGATGTGACACTGATGTGCGCACTAGATGCGACTGATATGGATTGTTTGGATTGATGTTCGACAAAAGATAGAGCTTGATAAGGAATGTCTTCTCGTCAAACTATGCCATGGGCTAGTGATTTGGATTTGGCGGCACACAAATGCCTTGACCAATTTGATTTCATGTTTACCAATGTTCAGATCACCACATAAGTTGGATGATATACATCAAGATTTATTCATGAAGCAAGATGTAATTATCTACCCCCAGTGTCTAGCAATGTTTGGAATGCCACAGGTAGATTCTTGGATAGATGGATGGGTATGGTAAGCATGCAAAGGATGCCAAGGATTATCTTGTGATAAGATAAGGTGTTCGAACAGAGGAACGCTCATTCGAATAATGCTTCAAGGCTCATATAGCATTAGGTAAGATAGGATTAATGAAAATGACCCATGTCAAGATGTTTACCATAAACAAGTGTAAAGTGTGCTCCAAAATTTTCCAAGATCAAGATAACTTGGAGTATGGATGTAGATGGAAAATGGATTGGATAAATGGTTCATGGATGAACGGATGATATGGATGGAATGTTGGCTTCATTATGGATGGGATAAGATGCTTTCTCCTGAACTGGCGCACGTAGATGCTCGATTCTACACATGACGCCTGTTTGCCAGGTTTTCACCAAGGTACTTGCCCAAAGCGCCACCGAAGTGGTTTTCACTAGAGGACGATTTTTTTCTTTACTGTTTTCAATCCTTTTTCTGGTTTTTTTGGATTTTTTGTATTTTTGTATTTTTTTTTATTTATTTTTTGTTGTCACCAAGATGCCTTTTTGCTAGGTTTTCATCAAGCTAACCATTTTTTCAGGACTTTTTCTGATTTTTTTTGTATTTTCTAAGAGATTTTAAGCTGATGCTGAACAACTTGGTGGTGCTGATGTTGATGCTTCTATCATAACGTGCCATAGGTATCCTACTTGAATAAGTTGTTTTGCCAAGATACGTGCACTTGAATGCAACTTTTGATATTCTTGATCTGCTTTGCTGATACCGGAGTTAACTCTGTCTTTGTGCGCACATCGCGATAGAGTGCCTTCTGAATCCTTATGATGAAGGGTCGCTGCCAATACATGGTCAATGTGAGAATTGGATATCCTGTGTGGAGGCGTGGATGGAGTGTGTTTAGGTATAAAAGATGGATTGGTTGTCAGTTTGGAACCTTTGACTCTCCAAACTTGGGAAGATGAGCAATGGTGGGTGGATACGAAAGTGTGCATGGAATTAGGACCAACTACTTGATACACTTTGTACGTTGCTTGAGAAGCTTTATTTTGCTTTTGTGGAAATCTTTGATGGATACATTTCCCTTTTTTATTTTTCCCCATAGTTTCTTTGACTGATGGAGTTTGATAGGGATAATCTTTCTTTGTAATTTTTGGTATCCATTTGTATTTGATTTTTCCAATATGCTTCTTAGCTTCTTTTTCTTTGATAATGTTCTTCATGCTTCAATTCAAGTCTTTCTTTTGATGTTGGTCCCAATTCGTGGATGGGGTGATGGGTGGATGAAGATCTATGACATGGCGGGTTGTAGTATTGGCATCAGTTTCATCATAAGGATTTTTCGTGCTCCCTATGTTGACGTTTGCTCGAGACGAAGTTGCCCCCAGTATGGTGATAGTATTACTGATATGTTGAGATCCCTTGATTGTTGAGTAACCAAGGCCTTGATGCTTAGGATTACCAACAATCTGCACTCGTTCTAGGATACCCTATTCATGTAGGCCTAATCCTTTGCCTTGATAATTCATTTGTTGAAACATTTGATTTGCAAAAGGATATGATTTACCTTGGAAACAAGGTGTTTCTCCTTCTCTGCTCTGTGGCGGATCTTCAAATGTCATAGCTCTTTCATTGATAAGATGATTTTCCCTTACAAAGGTGAGTGATCCAAGTTTATAAGTGATAGAATCTTCCATAAGTGGGATGAATGCCTGATTGATATCTTTAACTTGATCTTGTGACATATCAGATTGTAGTGCTTCTTCAAGAAGTGTTGATGCTTCGTTGTCTATGCAAAAGTCTTCCTCATGACTCACTTCATAGGATTTTTCTGATTCATGACTTATGTACAAGCCTTCTTCATGATCCATTTCTGATACATCTTGATCATGTGTACAAATTTTAAGAGTAGGAGACTCTTGTTTTGAATGAAGATCATCTATAGGTCCATCCAAAGAAAGCATCTCATGGGTAGATGGAAGAGTATGTCCTATGTGCATGTGATCATAATTTGCGACATCTTGTATAGATAAAGAGTGCCCATTAGATCATTGTAGTATCTCGGAGATACAAATTTTTGATTTTGACTAATTTTGGAACTGCTTTCACCATGCTTTTGATCAAGTTCTTGACATGGGTCAATTTCAAAGAATGGACTTCTTTCTTGGATATCTTCATTAGGAAGTGGCTCAATATTCTCTTGAACTTTGAGAGGATTTGGATCAAATTTTGAGATAGGGATTCCTTCAATATCTTTAACCATGAGGTCAAAGGATGTCAATATGTTGTTGGAAGGGCCATTGCTAGACTTTGATGGAAGATTTTGATCATTCTTTGGAATACGTTCTTGAAATATGTCCTCTGAATCATTAGGTGATGTAGAGACATTGTCAACACGATCATTGGTGGATGGATCTTGGTTTATGTCAATGGGATCAAATAATGTTAACACATCTTGAAATAGATCGCTAAAAAGTGGCTCTTGATGAACGACAATTTGATCAATGGATGGGGTAGACATATCTTCAATGTGCTCATTGATGGATTGATTTTGATCATTGTTTTCAACAATTGCGGTGGGAATCTGTTGCAAGCTCTGTTGGGCGAGTAAGGCCTGCTTTTGCTGCTGAGCCAACAACGCTTGTTGTTCGTCATGTTGTTTTTGTGCCAACAAAGCTTTTTGTTGGGCTCTTTGTTGTGCTACTTCTTCTTGGATTGCTTGCAATAGTGCGTAGAATTCTGCTTGCGCTTGCGCTTGTTGGGCTATTTGAGCCGCTTGTGCTTGCTGAGCAACTAGCTGTGTAGCTTCTTGGGCTTGGAGTGCCTTTTTGTGGGAAGCTTCTTGTGCAGCTTGCAACATGATGGAGAATGAATTGGTCTTCCTGTGCTTTGGCGGTGGTGGCGGTGGCGGTGGCGATGGAATGGGAATGGTGTTGATTGTTGGGGTTGCTTGGATGTTTTTCATCTGTTTTTGCGATATCGATGGAAAAATGGGATGATTTGGTATGATGTTTTGATTTGGCACGATAGATTGAAATTGAA